>CAMPSB010000282.1:0-33696 GCA_946959425.1 Argyrosomus regius | reverse complement strand
TAAAAACTGACCAAAACTGACCAAAACTGACCTGGAACTGACCTGAAATTGACCACAGACCAACCAACAGACTAAAAACTGATCAAGACTGGCCTGGAACTGACCTGAAATTGACCACAGACCAACCAACAGACTAGAAACAGACCAAAACTGATCAAAACTGACCTGGAACTGACCTGAAATTGACCAAAGACCAACCAACAGACTAAAAACTGACCAAAACTGACCTGGAACTGACCTGAAATTGACCAAAGACCAACCAACAGACTAAAAACTGATCAAAACTGACCTGGAACTGACCTGAAATTGACCAAAGACCAACCAACAGACTAAAAACTGACCTGGAACTGCCCTGAAATTGACCAAAGACCAACCAACAGACTAAAAACTGATCAAAACTGACCTGGAACCGACCTGAAATTGACCAAAAACCAACCAACAGACTAAAAAACTGACCAAAACTGACCTGAAATTGACCAAAAACCAACCTACAGACTAAAAACTGACCAAAACTGACCTGGAACTGACCTGAAATTGACCACAGACCAACCAACAGACTAAAAACTGATCAAGACTGGCCTGGAACTGACCTGAAATTGACCACAGACCAACCAACAGACTAGAAACAGACCAAAACTGATCAAAACTGACCTGGAACTGACCTGAAATTGACCAAAGACCAACCAACAGACTAAAAACTGACCTGGAACTGCCCTGAAATTGACCAAAAACCAACCTACAGACTAAAAACTGACCAAAACTGACCAAAACTGACCTGGAACTGACCTGAAATTGACCACAGACCAACCAACAGACTAAAAAACTGATCAAGACTGGCCTGGAACTGACCTGAAATTGACCACAGACCAACCAACAGACTAGAAACAGACCAAAACTGATCAAAACTGACCTGGAACTGACCTGAAATTGACCAAAGACCAACCAACAGACTAAAAACTGACCTGGAACTGCCCTGAAATTGACCAAAAACCAACCTACAGACTAAAAACTGATCAAAACTGACCTGGAACCGACCTGAAATTGACCAAAAACCAACCAACAGACTAAAAACTGATCAAGACTGGCCTGGAACTGACCTGAAATTGACCACAGACCAACCAACACACTAGAAACAGACCAAAACTGATCAAAACTGACCTGGAACTGACCTGAAATTGACCAAAGACCCAACCAACAGACTAAAAACTGACCTGGAACTGCCCTGAAATTGACCAAAAACCAACCTACAGACTAAAAACTGACCAAAACTGACCTGAAATTGACCAAAAACCAACCTACAGACTAAAAACTGACCAACACTGACCAAAACTGACCTGGAACTGACCTGAAATTGACCACAGACCAACCAACAGACTAAAAACTGATCAAGACTGGCCTGGAACTGACCTGAAATTGACCACAGACCAACCAACAGACTAGAAACAGACCAAAACTGATCAAAACTGACCTGGAACTGACCTGAAATTGACCAAAGACCAACCAACAGACTAAAAACTGACCTGGAACTGCCCTGAAATTGACCAAAAACCAACCTACAGACTAAAAACTGACCAAAACTGACCAAAACTGACCTGGAACTGACCTGAAATTGACCACAGACCAACCAACAGACTAAAAACTGATCAAGACTGGCCTGGAACTGACCTGAAATTGACCACAGACCAACCAACAGACTAGAAACAGACCAAAACTGATCAAAACTGACCTGGAACTGACCTGAAATTGACCAAAGACCAACCAACAGACTAAAAACTGACCTGGAACTGCCCTGAAATTGACCAAAAACCAACCTACAGACTAAAAACTGATCAAAACTGACCTGGAACCGACCTGAAATTGACCAAAAACCAACCAACAGACTAAAAACTGATCAAGACTGGCCTGGAACTGACCTGAAATTGACCACAGACCAACCAACACACTAGAAACAGACCAAAACTGATCAAAACTGACCTGGAACTGACCTGAAATTGACCAAAGACCCAACCAACAGACTAAAAACTGACCTGGAACTGCCCTGAAATTGACCAAAAACCAACCTACAGACTAAAAACTGACCAAAACTGACCTGAAATTGACCAAAAACCAACCTACAGACTAAAAACTGACCAACACTGACCAAAACTGACCTGGAACTGACCTGAAATTGACCACAGACCAACCAACAGACTAAAAAACTGATCAAGACTGGCCTGGAACTGACCTGAAATTGACCACAGACCAACCAACAGACTAGAAACAGACCAAAACTGATCAAAACTGACCTGGAACTGACCTGAAATTGACCAAAGACCAACCAACAGACTAAAAACTGACCTGGAACTGCCCTGAAATTGACCAATAACCAACCTACAGACTAAAAACTGACCAAAACTGACCAAAACTGACCTGGAACTGACCTGAAATTGACCACAGACCAACCAACAGACTAAAAACTGATCAAGACTGGCCTGGAACTGACCTGAAATTGACCACAGACCAACCAACAGACTAGAAACAGACCAAAACTGATCAAAACTGACCTGGAACTGACCTGAAATTGACCAAAGACCAACCAACAGACTAAAAACTGACCAAAACTGACCTGGAACTGACCTGAAATTGACCAAAGACCAACCAACAGACTAAAAACTGATCAAAACTGACCTGGAACCGACCTGAAATTGACCAAAAACCAACCAACAGACTAAAAACTGACCAAAACTGACCTGAAATTGACCAAAAACCAACCTACAGACTAAAAACTGACCAAAACTGACCTGGAACTGACCTGAAATTGACCACAGACCAACCAACAGACTAAAAACTGATCAAGACTGGCCTGGAACTGACCTGAAATTGACCACAGACCAACCAACAGACTAGAAACAGACCAAAACTGATCAAAACTGACCTGGAACTGACCTGAAATTGACCAAAGACCAACCAACAGACTAAAAACTGACCTGGAACTGCCCTGAAATTGACCAAAAACCAACCTACAGACTAAAAACTGACCAAAACTGACCAAAACTGACCTGGAACTGACCTGAAATTGACCACAGACCAACCAACAGACTAAAAACTGATCAAGACTGGCCTGGAACTGACCTGAAATTGACCACAGACCAACCAACAGACTAGAAACAGACCAAAACTGATCAAAACTGACCTGGAACTGACCTGAAATTGACCAAAGACCAACCAACAGACTAAAAACTGACCTGGAACTGCCCTGAAATTGACCAAAAACCAACCTACAGACTAAAAACTGATCAAAACTGACCTGGAACCGACCTGAAATTGACCAAAAACCAACCAACAGACTAAAAACTGATCAAGACTGGCCTGGAACTGACCTGAAATTGACCACAGACCAACCAACACACTAGAAACAGACCAAAACTGATCAAAACTGACCTGGAACTGACCTGAAATTGACCAAAGACCCAACCAACAGACTAAAAACTGACCTGGAACTGCCCTGAAATTGACCAAAAACCAACCTACAGACTAAAAACTGACCAAAACTGACCTGAAATTGACCAAAAACCAACCTACAGACTAAAAACTGACCAACACTGACCAAAACTGACCTGGAACTGACCTGAAATTGACCACAGACCAACCAACAGACTAAAAACTGATCAAGACTGGCCTGGAACTGACCTGAAATTGACCACAGACCAACCAACAGACTAGAAACAGACCAAAACTGATCAAAACTGACCTGGAACTGACCTGAAATTGACCAAAGACCAACCAACAGACTAAAAACTGACCTGGAACTGCCCTGAAATTGACCAAAAACCAACCTACAGACTAAAAACTGACCAAAACTGACCAAAACTGACCTGGAACTGACCTGAAATTGACCACAGACCAACCAACAGACTAAAAACTGATCAAGACTGGCCTGGAACTGACCTGAAATTGACCACAGACCAACCAACAGACCAGAAACTGACCTGAAACTGCCCTGAAATTGACCAAAAACCAACCTACAGACTAAAAACTGACCAAAACTGACCAAAACTGACCTGGAACTGACCTGAAATTGACCACAGACCAACCAACAGACTAAAAACTGATCAAAACTGACCTGGAACTGCCCTGAAATTGACCAAAAACCAACCAACAGACTAAAAACTGATCAAAACTGACCTGGAACCGACCTGAAATTGACCAAAACCAACCAACAGACTAAAAACTGACCAAAACTGACCTGAAATTGACCAAAAACCAACCTACAGACTAAAAACTGACCAAAACTGACCTGGAACTGCCCTGAAATTGACCAAAAACCAACCAACAGACTAAAAACTGACCAAAACTGATCAAAACTGACCTGGAACTGACCTGAAATTAACCAAAGACCAACCAACAGACTAAGAACAGACTAAAAACTGACCAAAACTGACCTGGAACTGACCTGAAATTGACCAAAGACCAACCAACAGACTAAAAACTGACCAAAACTGACCTGGAACTGACCTGAAATTGACCAAAGACCAACCAACAGACTAAAAACTGACCAAAACTGATCAGAACTGACCTGGAACTGACCTGAAATTGAACAAAGACCAACCAACAGACTAAAAGCTGAACTGGAACTGCCCTGAAATTGACCAAACACCAACCTACAGACTAAAAACTGATCAAAACTGACCTGGAACCGACCTGAAATTGACCAAAAACCAACCAACAGACTAAAAACTGATCAAGACTGGCCTGGAACTGACCTGAAATTGACCACAGACCAACCAACACACTAGAAACAGACCAAAACTGATCAAAACTGACCTGGAACTGACCTGAAATTGACCAAAGACCAACCAACAGACTAAAAGCTGACCTGGAACTGCCCTGAAATTGACCAAAAACCAACCTACAGACCAAAAAATGATCAAAACTGACCTGGAACCGACCTGAAATTGACCAAAGACCAACCAACAGACTAAAAACTGACCAAAACTGACCTGAAATTGACCAAAAACCAACCAACAGACTAAAAACTGATCAAGACTGGCCTGGAACTGACCTGAAATTGACCAAAGACCAACCAACACACTAGAAACTGACCTGGAACTGCCCTAGAATTGACCAAAAACCAACCAACAGACTAAAAACTGACCTGGAACTGCCCTAGAATTGACCAAAAACCAACCTACAGACTAAAAACTGATCAAAACTGACCTGGAACCGACCTGAAATTGACCAAAAACCAACAAACAGACTAAAAACTGACCAAAACTGACCTGAAATTGACCAAAAACCAACCTACAGACTAAAAACTGACCAAAACTGACCAAAACTGACCTGGAACTGCCCTTGAATTGACCAAAAACCAACCAACAGACTAAAAACTGACCAAAACTGATCAAAACTGACCTGGAACTGACCTGAAATTGACCAAAGACCAACCAACAGACTAAAAACTGACCTGGAACTGCCCTGAAATTGACCAAAAACCAACCTACAGACTAAAAACTGATCAAAACTGACCTGGAACCGACCTGAAATTGACCAAAAACCAACCAACAGACTAAAAACTGATCAAGACTGGCCTGGAACTGACCTGAAATTGACCACAGACCAACCAACACACTAGAAACAGACCAAAACTGATCAAAACTGACCTGGAACTGACCTGAAATTGACCAAAGACCAACCAACAGACTAAAAACTGACCTGGAACTGCCCTGAAATTGACCAAAAACCAACCTACAGACTAAAAACTGATCAAAACTGACCTGGAACCGACCTGAAATTGACCAAAAACCAACCAACAGACTAAAAACTGATCAAGACTGGCCTGGAACTGACCTGAAATTGACCACAGACCAACCAACACACTAGAAACAGACCAAAACTGATCAAAACTGACCTGGAACTGACCTGAAATTGACCAAAGACCAACCAACAGACTAAAAACTGACCTGGAACTGCCCTGAAATTGACCAAAAACCAACCTACAGACTAAAAACTGACCAAAACTGACCTGAGATTGACCTAAGACCAACCACCAGACTAAAAACTGACCAAAACTGATCAAAACTGACCTGGAACTGTCCTGAAATTGACCAAAGACCAACCAACAGACTAAAAACTGATCAAGACTGGCCTGGAACTGACCTGAAATTAACCACAGACCAACCAACAGACTAGAAACAGACCAAAACTGATCAAAACTGACCTGGAACTGACCTGAAATTGACCTGAAATTGACCAAAGACCAACCAACAGACTAAAAACTGACCTGGAACTACCCTGAAATTGACCAAAAACCAACCTACAGACTAAAAACTGATCAAAACTGACCTGGAACCGACCTGAAATTGACCAAAAACCAACCAACAGACTAAAAACTGATCAAGACTGGCCCGGAACTGACCTGAAATTGACCACAGACCAACCAACACACTAGAAACAGACCAAAACTGATCAAAACTGACCTGGAACTGACCTGAAATTGACCAAAGACCAACCAACAGACTAAAAACTGATCAAGACTGGCCTGGAACTGACCTGAAATTGACCACAGACCAACCAACAGACTAGAAACAGACCAAAACTGATCAAAACTGACCTGGAACTGACCTGAAATTGACCAAAGACCAACCAACAGACTAAAAACTGACTTGGAACTGCCCTGAAATTGACCAAAAACCAACCTACAGACTAAAAACTGATCAAAACTGACCTGGAACCGACCTGAAATTGACCAAAAACCAACCAACAGACTAAAAACTGATCAAGACTGGCCTGGAACTGACCTGAAATTGACCACAGACCAACCAACACACTAGAAACAGACCAAAACTGATCAAAACTGACCTGGAACCGACCTGAAATTGACCAAAAACCAACCAACAGACTAAAAACTGACCAAAACTGACCTGAAATTGACCAAAAACCAACCTACAGACTAAAAACTGACCAAAACTGACCAAAACTGACCTGGAACTGCCCTTGAATTGACCAAAAACCAACCAACAGACTAAAAACTGACCAAAACTGATCAAAACTGACCTGGAACTGACCTGAAATTGACCAAAGACCAACCAACAGACTAAAAACTGACCTGGAACTGCCCTGAAATTGACCAAAAACCAACCTACAGACTAAAAACTGATCAAAACTGACCTGGAACCGACCTGAAATTGACCAAAAACCAACCAACAGACTAAAAACTGATCAAGACTGGCCTGGAACTGACCTGAAATTGACCACAGACCAACCAACACACTAGAAACAGACCAAAACTGATCAAAACTGACCTGGAACTGACCTGAAATTGACCAAAGACCAACCAACAGACTAAAAACTGACCTGGAACTGCCCTGAAATTGACCAAAAACCAACCTACAGACTAAAAACTGATCAAAACTGACCTGGAACCGACCTGAAATTGACCAAAAACCAACCAACAGACTAAAAACTGATCAAGACTGGCCTGGAACTGACCTGAAATTGACCACAGACCAACCAACACACTAGAAACAGACCAAAACTGATCAAAACTGACCTGGAACTGACCTGAAATTGACCAAAGACCAACCAACAGACTAAAAACTGACCTGGAACTGCCCTGAAATTGACCAAAAACCAACCTACAGACTAAAAACTGACCAAAACTGACCTGAGATTGACCTAAGACCAACCACCAGACTAAAAACTGACCAAAACTGATCAAAACTGACCTGGAACTGTCCTGAAATTGACCAAAGACCAACCAACAGACTAAAAACTGATCAAGACTGGCCTGGAACTGACCTGAAATTAACCACAGACCAACCAACAGACTAGAAACAGACCAAAACTGATCAAAACTGACCTGGAACTGACCTGAAATTGACCTGAAATTGACCAAAGACCAACCAACAGACTAAAAACTGACCTGGAACTACCCTGAAATTGACCAAAAACCAACCTACAGACTAAAAACTGATCAAAACTGACCTGGAACCGACCTGAAATTGACCAAAAACCAACCAACAGACTAAAAACTGATCAAGACTGGCCCGGAACTGACCTGAAATTGACCACAGACCAACCAACACACTAGAAACAGACCAAAACTGATCAAAACTGACCTGGAACTGACCTGAAATTGACCAAAGACCAACCAACAGACTAAAAACTGATCAAGACTGGCCTGGAACTGACCTGAAATTGACCACAGACCAACCAACAGACTAGAAACAGACCAAAACTGATCAAAACTGACCTGGAACTGACCTGAAATTGACCAAAGACCAACCAACAGACTAAAAACTGACTTGGAACTGCCCTGAAATTGACCAAAAACCAACCTACAGACTAAAAACTGATCAAAACTGACCTGGAACCGACCTGAAATTGACCAAAAACCAACCAACAGACTAAAAACTGATCAAGACTGGCCTGGAACTGACCTGAAATTGACCACAGACCAACCAACACACTAGAAACAGACCAAAACTGATCAAAACTGACCTGGAACCGACCTGAAATTGACCAAAAACCAACCAACAGACTAAAAACTGACCAAAACTGACCTGAAATTGACCAAAAACCAACCTACAGACTAAAAACTGACCAAAACTGACCAAAACTGACCTGGAACTGACCTGAAATTGACCACAGACCAACCAACAGACTAAAAACTGATCAAGACTGGCCTGGAACTGACCTGAAATTGACCACAGACCAACCAACAGACTAGAAACAGACCAAAACTGATCAAAACTGACCTGGAACTGACCTAAAATTGACCAAAGACCAACCAACAGACTAAAAACTGACTTGGAACTGCCCTGAAATTGACCAAAAACCAACCTACAGACTAAAAACTGATCAAAACTGACCTGGAACCGACCTGAAATTGACCAAAAACCAACCAACAGACTAAAAACTGACCAAAACTGACCTGAAATTGACCAAAAACCAACCTACAGACTAAAAACTGACCAAAACTGACCAAAACTGACCTGGAACTGACCTGAAATTGACCAAAGACCAACCAACAGACTAAAAACTGATCAAGACTGGCCTGGAACTGACCTGAAATTGACCACAGACCAACCAACACACTAGAAACAGACCAAAACTGATCAAAACTGACCTGGAACCGACCTGAAATTGACCAAAAACCAACCAACAGACTAAAAACTGACCAAAACTGACCTGAAATTGACCAAAAACCAACCTACAGACTAAAAACTGACCAAAACTGACCAAAACTGACCTGGAACTGACCTGAAATTGACCACAGACCAACCAACAGACTAAAAACTGATCAAGACTGGCCTGGAACTGACCTGAAATTGACCACAGACCAACCAACACACTAGAAACAGACCAAAACTGATCAAAACTGACCTGGAACTGACCTAAAATTGACCAAAGACCAACCAACAGACTAAAAACTGACTTGGAACTGCCCTGAAATTGACCAAAAACCAACCTACAGACTAAAAACTGATCAAAACTGACCTGGAACCGACCTGAAATTGACCAAAAACCAACCAACAGACTAAAAACTGACCAAAACTGACCTGAAATTGACCAAAAACCAACCTACAGACTAAAAACTGACCAAAACTGACCAAAACTGACCTGGAACTGACCTGAAATTGACCAAAGACCAACCAACAGACTAAAAACTGACCTGGAACTGCCCTGAAATTGACCAAAAACCAACCAACAGACTAAAAACTGACCAAAACTGACCTGAAATTGACCAAAAACCAACCTACAGACTAAAAACTGACCAAAACTGACCAAAACTGACCTGGAACTGACCTGAAATTGACCACAGACCAACCAACAGACTAAAAACTGATCAAGACTGGCCTGGAACTGACCTGAAATTGACCACAGACCAACCAACAGACTAGAAACAGACCAAAACTGATCAAAACTGACCTGGAACTGACCTGAAATTGACTAAAGACCAACCAACAGACTAAAAACTGACCTGGAACTGCCCTGAAATTGACCAAAAACCAACCTACAGACTAAAAACTGATCAAAACTGACCTGGAACCGACCTGAAATTGACCAAAAACCAACCAACAGACTAAAAACTGATCAAGACTGGCCTGGAACTGACCTGAAATTGACCACAGACCAACCAACACACTAGAAACAGACCAAAACTGATCAAAACTGACCTGGAACTGACCTGAAATTGACCAAAGACCAACCAACAGACTAAAAACTGACCTGGAACTGCCCTGAAATTGACCAAAAACCAACCTACAGACTAAAAACTGATCAAAACTGACCTGGAACCGACCTGAAATTGACCAAAAACCAACCAACAGACTAAAAACTGATCAAGACTGGCCTGGAACTGACCTGAAATTGACCACAGACCAACCAACACACTAGAAACAGACCAAAACTGATCAAAACTGACCTGGAACTGACCTGAAATTGACCAAAGACCAACCAACAGACTAAAAGCTGACCTGGAACTGCCCTGAAATTGACCAAAAACCAACCTACAGACTAAAAACTGATCAAAACTGACCTGGAACCGACCTGAAATTGACCAAAAACCAACCAACAGACTAAAAACCGACCAAAACTGACCTGAAATTGACCAAAAACCAACCTACAGACTAAAAACTGGTCAAGACTGGCCTGGAACTGACCTGAAATTGACCACAGACCAACCAACACAGTAGAAACAGACCAAAACTGATCAAAACTGACCTGGAACTGACCTGAAATTGACCAAAGACCAACCAACAGACTAAAAACTGACCTGGAACTGCCCTAGAATTGACCAAAAACCAACCAACAGACTAAAAACTGACCAAAACTGATCAAAACTGAACTGGAACTGACCTGGAACCAACCTGAAATTGACCAAAGACCAACCAACAGACTAAAAACTGACCAAAACTGACCTGGAACTGACCTGAAATTGACGACAAAACAACCTACAGACTAAAAACTGACCAAAACTGATCAAAACTGACCTGGAACCGACCTGAAATTGACGAATAACCAACATGCAGACTAAAAACTGACCAAAACTAATCAAAACTGACCTGGAACTGACCTGAAATTGACCACAGACCAACCAACAGACTAAAAACAGACCAAAACTGATCAAAACTGACCTGGAACCGACCTGAAATTGACGAAAAATCAACATGCAGACTAAAAACTGACCAAAACTGATCAAAACTGACCTGGAACTGACCTGAAATTGACCAAAGACCAACCAACAGACTAGAAACTGATCAAGACTGGCCTGGAACTGACCTGAAATTGACCAAAGACCAACTAACAGACTAAAAACTGACCAAAACTGACCTGGAACTGACCTGAAATTGACGAAAAAACAACCTACAGACTAAAAACTGAACAAAACTGACCAAAACTGATCTGGAACTGACCTCAAATTGACCAAAAACCAACCAACAGACTAAAAACAGAACAAAACTGAACAAATCTGACCTGGAACTGACCTGAAATTGACGAAAAAACAACCTACAGACTAAAAACTGACCAAAACTGATCAAAACTGACCTGGAACTGACCTGAAATTGACGACAAAACAACCTACAGACTAAAAACTGACCAAAACTGATCAAAACTGACCTGGAACTGACCTGAAATTGACGACAAAACAACCTACAGACTAAAAACTGACCAAAACTGATCAAAACTGACCTGGAACCGACCTGAAATTGACGAAAAACCAACATGCAGACTAAAAACTGACCAAAACTAATCAAAACTGACCTGGAACTGACCTGAAATTGACCACAGACCAACCAACAGACTAGAAACAGACCAAAACTGATCAAAACTGACCTGGAACCGACCTGAAATTGACCAAAAACCAACAAGACAGACTAAAAACTGACCAAAACTGATCAAAACTGACCTGGAACTGACCTGAAATTGACCAAAAAACAACCTACAGACTAAAAACTGACCAAAACTGACCAAAACTGACCTGGAACTGACCTGAAATTGACCACAAACCAACCAACAGACTAAAAACAGACCAAAACTGATCAAAACTGACCTGGAACTGACCTGAAATTGACCAAAGACCAACCAACAGACTAAAAACTGACCAAAACTGATCAAAACTGACCTGGAACTGACCTGAAATTGACCACAAAACCAACCTACAGACTAAAAACTGACCAAAACTGATCAAAACTGACCTGGAACTGACCTGAAATTGACCACAAACCAACCTACAGACTAAAAACTGACCAAAACTGATCAAAACTGACCTGGAACCGACCAACAGAAAATGACCAAAAACCAACATGCAAACTAAAAACTGACCAAAACTAATCAAAACTGACCTGGAACTGACCTGAAATTGACCACAGACCAACCAACAGACTAGAAACAGACCAAAACTGATCAAAACTGACCTGGAACCGACCTGAAATTGACCAAAAACCAACCAAACTACAGACTAAAAACTGATCAAGACTGGCCTGGAACTGACCTGAAATTGACCACAGACCAACCAACAGACTAAAAACAGACCAAAACTGATCAAAACTGACCTGGAACTGACCTGAAATTGACCAAAGACCAACCAACAGACTAAAAACTGACCTGGAACTGCCCTAGAAATTGACCAAAAACCAACCTACAGACTAAAAACTGATCAAAACTGACCTGGAACCGACCTGAAATTGACCAAAAACCAACCAACAGACTAAAAACTGATCAAGACTGGCCTGGAACTGACCTGAAATTGACCACAGACCAACCAACACACTAGAAACAGACCAAAACTGATCAAAACTGACCTGGAACTGACCTGAAATTGACCAAAGACCAACCAACAGACTAAAAACTGACCTGGAACTGCCCTGAAATTGACCAAAAACCAACCTACAGACTAAAAACTGATCAAAACTGACCTGGAACCGACCTGAAATTGACCAAAAACCAACCAACAGACTAAAAACTGACCAAAACTGACCTGAAATTGACCAAAAACCAACCTACAGACTAAAAACTGGTCAAGACTGGCCTGGAACTGACCTGAAATTGACCACAGACCAACCAACACAGTAGAAACAGACCAAAACTGATCAAAACTGACCTGGAACTGACCTGAAATTGACCAAAGACCAACCAACAGACTAAAAACTGACCTGGAACTGCCCTAGAATTGACCAAAAACCAACCAACAGACTAAAAACTGACCAAAACTGATCAAAACTGAACTGGAACTGACCTGGAACCAACCTGAAATTGACCAAAGACCAACCAACAGACTAAAAACTGACCAAAACTGACCTGGAACTGACCTGAAATTGACCACAAACCAACCTACAGACTAAAAACTGACCAAAACTGATCAAAACTGACCTGGAACCGACCTGAAATTGACGAATAACCAACAAACAGACTAAAAACTGACCAAAACTAATCAAAACTGACCTGGAACTGACCTGAAATTGACCACAGACCAACCAACAGACTAAAAACAGACCAAAACTGATCAAAACTGACCTGGAACCGACCTGAAATTGACCAAAAACCAACATGCAGACTAAAAACTGACCAAAACTGATCAAAACTGACCTGGAACTGACCTGAAATTGACCAAAGACCAACCAACAGACTAAAAACTGATCAAGACTGGCCTGGAACTGACCTGAAATTGACCAAAGACCAACTAACAGACTAAAAACTGACCAAAACTGACCTGGAACTGACCTGAAATTGACCAAAAACCAACCTACAGACTAAAAACTGAACAAAACTGACCAAAACTGATCTGGAACTGACCTCAAATTGACCAAAAACCAACCAACAGACTAAAAACAGAACAAAACTGAACAAATCTGACCTGGAACTGACCTGAAATTGACGAAAAAACAACCTACAGACTAAAAACTGACCAAAACTGATCAAAACAGACCTGGAACTGACCTGAAATTGACGACAAAACAACCTACAGACTAAAAACTGACCAAAACTGATCAAAACTGACCTGGAACTGACCTGAAATTGACGACAAAACAACCTACAGACTAAAAACTGACCAAAACTGATCAAAACTGACCTGGAACCGACCTGAAATTGACGAATAACCAACATGCAGACTAAAAACTGACCAAAACTAATCAAAACTGACCTGGAACTGACCTGAAATTGACCACAGACCAACCAACAGACTAGAAACAGACCAAAACTGATCAAAACTGACCTGGAACCGACCTGAAATTGACGAAAAACCAACATGCAGACTAAAAACTGACCAAAACTGATCAAAACTGACCTGGAACTGACCTGAAATTGACCAAAGACCAACCAACAGACTAAAAACTGACCTGGAACTGCCCTGAAATTGACCAAAAACCAACCTACAGACTAAAAACTGATCAAAACTGACCTGGAACCGACCTGAAATTGACCAAAAACCAACCAACAGACTAAAAACTGATCAAGACTGGCCTGGAACTGACCTGAAATTGACCACAGACCAACCAACACACTAGAAACAGACCAAAACTGATCAAAACTGACCTGGAACTGACCTGAAATTGACCAAAGACCCAACCAACAGACTAAAAACTGACCTGGAACTGCCCTGAAATTGACCAAAAACCAACCTACAGACTAAAAACTGACCAAAACTGACCTGAAATTGACCAAAAACCAACCTACAGACTAAAAACTGACCAACACTGACCAAAACTGACCTGGAACTGACCTGAAATTGACCACAGACCAACCAACAGACTAAAAACTGATCAAGACTGGCCTGGAACTGACCTGAAATTGACCACAGACCAACCAACAGACTAGAAACAGACCAAAACTGATCAAAACTGACCTGGAACTGACCTGAAATTGACCAAAGACCAACCAACAGACTAAAAACTGACCTGGAACTGCCCTGAAATTGACCAAAAACCAACCTACAGACTAAAAACTGACCAAAACTGACCAAAACTGACCTGGAACTGACCTGAAATTGACCACAGACCAACCAACAGACTAAAAACTGATCAAGACTGGCCTGGAACTGACCTGAAATTGACCAAAGACCAACCAACAGACTAGAAACTGACCTGAAAACTGCCCTGAAATTGACCAAAAACCAACCTACAGACTAAAAACTGACCAAAACTGACCAAAACTGACCTGGAACTGACCTGAAATTGACCACAGACCAACCAACAGACTAAAAACTGATCAAAACTGACCTGGAACTGCCCTGAAATTGACCAAAAACCAACCAACAGACTAAAAACTGACCAAAACTGACCTGGAACCGACCAAATAAAAAACCAACCAACAGACTAAAAACTGACCAAAACTGACCTGAAATTGACCAAAAACCAACCTACAGACTAAAAACTGACCAAAACTGACCTGGAACTGCCCTGAAATTGACCAAAAACCAACCAACAGACTAAAAACTGACCAAAACTGATCAAAACTGACCTGGAACTGACCTGAAATTAACCAAAGACCAACCAACAGACTAAGAACAGACTAAAAACTGACCAAAACTGACCTGGAACTGACCTGAAATTGACCAAAGACCAACCAACAGACTAAAAACAGACCAAAACTGATCAAAACTGACCTGGAACTGACCTGAAATTGACCAAAGACCAACCAACAGACTAAAAACTGACCTGGAACTGCCCTGAAATTGACCAAAAACCAACCTACAGACTAAAAACTGATCAAAACTGACCTGGAACCGACCTGAAATTGACCAAAAACCAACCAACAGACTAAAAACTGATCAAGACTGGCCTGGAACTGACCTGAAATTGACCACAGACCAACCAACACACTAGAAACAGACCAAAACTGATCAAAACTGACCTGGAACTGACCTGAAATTGACCAAAGACCCAACCAACAGACTAAAAACTGACCTGGAACTGCCCTGAAATTGACCAAAAACCAACCTACAGACTAAAAACTGACCAAAACTGACCTGAAATTGACCAAAAACCAACCTACAGACTAAAAACTGACCAACACTGACCAAAACTGACCTGGAACTGACCTGAAATTGACCACAGACCAACCAACAGACTAAAAACTGATCAAGACTGGCCTGGAACTGACCTGAAATTGACCACAGACCAACCAACAGACTAGAAACAGACCAAAACTGATCAAAACTGACCTGGAACTGACCTGAAATTGACCAAAGACCAACCAACAGACTAAAAACTGACCTGGAACTGCCCTGAAATTGACCAAAAACCAACCTACAGACTAAAAACTGACCAAAACTGACCAAAACTGACCTGGAACTGACCTGAAATTGACCACAGACCAACCAACAGACTAAAAACTGATCAAGACTGGCCTGGAACTGACCTGAAATTGACCACAGACCAACCAACAGACCAGAAACTGACCTGAAACTGCCCTGAAATTGACCAAAAACCAACCTACAGACTAAAAACTGACCAAAACTGACCAAAACTGACCTGGAACTGACCTGAAATTGACCACAGACCAACCAACAGACTAAAAACTGATCAAAACTGACCTGGAACTGCCCTGAAATTGACCAAAAACCAACCAACAGACTAAAAACTGATCAAAACTGACCTGGAACCGACCTGAAATTGACCAAAAACCAACCAACAGACTAAAAACTGACCAAAACTGACCTGAAATTGACCAAAAACCAACCTACAGACTAAAAACTGACCAAAACTGACCTGGAACTGCCCTGAAATTGACCAAAAACCAACCAACAGACTAAAAACTGACCAAAACTGATCAAAACTGACCTGGAACTGACCTGAAATTAACCAAAGACCAACCAACAGACTAAGAACAGACTAAAAACTGACCAAAACTGACCTGGAACTGACCTGAAATTGACCAAAGACCAACCAACAGACTAAAAACTGACCAAAACTGACCTGGAACTGACCTGAAATTGACCAAAGACCAACCAACAGACTAAAAAACTGACCAAAACTGATCAGAACTGACCTGGAACTGACCTGAAATTGAACAAAGACCAACCAACAGACTAAAAGCTGAACTGGAACTGCCCTGAAATTGACCAAACACCAACCTACAGACTAAAAACTGATCAAAACTGACCTGGAACCGACCTGAAATTGACCAAAAACCAACCAACAGACTAAAAACTGATCAAGACTGGCCTGGAACTGACCTGAAATTGACCACAGACCAACCAACACACTAGAAACAGACCAAAACTGATCAAAACTGACCTGGAACTGACCTGAAATTGACCAAAGACCAACCAACAGACTAAAAGCTGACCTGGAACTGCCCTGAAATTGACCAAAAACCAACCTACAGACCAAAAAATGATCAAAACTGACCTGGAACCGACCTGAAATTGACCAAAGACCAACCAACAGACTAAAAACTGACCAAAACTGACCTGAAATTGACCAAAAACCAACCAACAGACTAAAAACTGATCAAGACTGGCCTGGAACTGACCTGAAATTGACCAAAGACCAACCAACACACTAGAAACTGACCTGGAACTGCCCTAGAATTGACCAAAAACCAACCAACAGACTAAAAACTGACCTGGAACTGCCCTAGAATTGACCAAAAACCAACCTACAGACTAAAAACTGATCAAAACTGACCTGGAACCGACCTGAAATTGACCAAAAACCAACAAACAGACTAAAAACTGACCAAAACTGACCTGAAATTGACCAAAAACCAACCTACAGACTAAAAACTGACCAAAACTGACCAAAACTGACCTGGAACTGCCCTTGAATTGACCAAAAACCAACCAACAGACTAAAAACTGACCAAAACTGATCAAAACTGACCTGGAACTGACCTGAAATTGACCAAAGACCAACCAACAGACTAAAAACTGACCTGGAACTGCCCTGAAATTGACCAAAAACCAACCTACAGACTAAAAACTGATCAAAACTGACCTGGAACCGACCTGAAATTGACCAAAAACCAACCAACAGACTAAAAACTGATCAAGACTGGCCTGGAACTGACCTGAAATTGACCACAGACCAACCAACACACTAGAAACAGACCAAAACTGATCAAAACTGACCTGGAACTGACCTGAAATTGACCAAAGACCAACCAACAGACTAAAAACTGACCTGGAACTGCCCTGAAATTGACCAAAAACCAACCTACAGACTAAAAACTGATCAAAACTGACCTGGAACCGACCTGAAATTGACCAAAAACCAACCAACAGACTAAAAACTGATCAAGACTGGCCTGGAACTGACCTGAAATTGACCACAGACCAACCAACACACTAGAAACAGACCAAAACTGATCAAAACTGACCTGGAACTGACCTGAAATTGACCAAAGACCAACCAACAGACTAAAAACTGACCTGGAACTGCCCTGAAATTGACCAAAAACCAACCTACAGACTAAAAACTGACCAAAACTGACCTGAGATTGACCTAAGACCAACCAACAGACTAAAAACTGACCAAAACTGATCAAAACTGACCTGGAACTGACCTGAAATTGACCAAAGACCAACCAACAGACTAAAAACTGATCAAGACTGGCCTGGAACTGACCTGAAATTGACCACAGACCAACCAACAGACTAGAAACAGACCAAAACTGATCAAAACTGACCTGGAACTGACCTGAAATTGACCAAAGACCAACCAACAGACTAAAAACTGACCTGGAACTGCCCTGAAATTGACCAAAAACCAACCTACAGACTAAAAACTGATCAAAACTGACCTGGAACCGACCTGAAATTGACCAAAAACCAACCAACAGACTAAAAACTGATCAAGACTGGCCTGGAACTGACCTGAAATTGACCACAGACCAACCAACACACTAGAAACAGACCAAAACTGATCAAAACTGACCTGGAACTGACCTGAAATTGACCAAAGACCAACCAACAGACTAAAAAAACTGACCTGGAACTGACCTGAAATTGACCAAAGACCAACCAACAGACTAAAAACTGACCAAAACTGATCAAAACTGACCTGGAACTGACCTGAAATTGACCAAAGACCAACCAACAGACTAAAAACTGACCTGGAACTGCCCTGAAATTGACCAAAAACCAACCTACAGACTAAAAACTGATCAAAACTGACCTGGAACCGACCTGAAATTGACCAAAAACCAACCAACAGACTAAAAACTGATCAAGACTGGCCTGGAACTGACCTGAAATTGACCACAGACCAACCAACACACTAGAAACAGACCAAAACTGATCAAAACTGACCTGGAACTGACCTGAAATTGACCAAAGACCAACCAACAGACTAAAAACTGACCTGGAACTGCCCTGAAATTGACCAAAAACCAACCTACAGACTAAAAACTGATCAAAACTGACCTGGAACTGACCTGAAATTGACCAAAGACCAACCAACAGACTAAAAACTGATCAAGACTGGCCTGGAACTGACCTGAAATTGACCAAAGACCAACCAACAGACTAGAAACTGACCAAAACTGATCAAAACTGACCTGGAACTGACCTGAAATTGACCAAAGACCAACCAACAGACTAAAAACTGACCTGGAACTGCCCTGAAATTGACCAAAAACCAACCAACAGACTAAAAACTGACCAAAACTGACCAAAAGACTAAAAACGACCTGACCTGAAATTGACCAAAAACCAACCAACAGACTAAAAACTGACCAAAACTGATCAAAACTGACCTGGAACTGACCTGAAATTGACCAAAGACCAACCAACAGACTAAAAACTGATCAAGACTGGCCTGGAACTGACCTGAAATTGACCACAGACCAACCAACAGACTAGAAACAGACCAAAACTGATCAAAACTGACCTGGAACTGACCTGAAATTGACCTGAAATTGACCAAAGACCAACCAACAGACTAAAAACTGACCTGGAACTACCCTGAAATTGACCAAAAACCAACCTACAGACTAAAAACTGATCAAAACTGACCTGGAACCGACCTGAAATTGACCAAAAACCAACCAACAGACTAAAAACTGATCAAGACTGGCCTGGAACTGACCTGAAATTGACCACAGACCAACCAACAGACTAGAAACAGACCAAAACTGATCAAAACTGACCTGGAACTGACCTGAAATTGACCAAAGACCAACCAACAGACTAAAAACTGATCAAGACTGGCCTGGAACTGACCTGAAATTGACCACAGACCAACCAACAGACTAGAAACAGACCAAAACTGATCAAAACTGACCTGGAACTGACCTGAAATTGACCAAAGACCAACCAACAGACTAAAAACTGACTCTGGAACTGCCCTGAAATTGACCAAAAACCAACCTACAGACTAAAAACTGATCAAAACTGACCTGGAACTGACCTGAAATTGACCAAAAACCAACCTACAGACTAAAAACTGACCAAAACTGACCTGAAATTGACCAAAAACCAACCTACAGACTAAAAACTGACCAACACTGACCAAAACTGACCTGGAACTGACCTGAAATTGACCACAGACCAACCAACAGACTAAAAACTGATCAAGACTGGCCTGGAACTGACCTGAAATTGACCACAGACCAACCAACAGACTAGAAACAGACCAAAACTGATCAAAACTGACCTGGAACTGACCTGAAATTGACCAAAGACCAACCAACAGACTAAAAACTGACCTGGAACTGCCCTGAAATTGACCAAAAACCAACCTACAGACTAAAAACTGACCAAAACTGACCAAAACTGACCTGGAACTGACCTGAAATTGACCACAGACCAACCAACAGACTAAAAACTGATCAAGACTGGCCTGGAACTGACCTGAAATTGACCACAGACCAACCAACAGACCAGAAACTGACCTGAAACTGCCCTGAAATTGACCAAAAACCAACCTACAGACTAAAAACTGACCAAAACTGACCAAAACTGACCTGGAACTGACCTGAAATTGACCACAGACCAACCAACAGACTAAAAACTGATCAAAACTGACCTGGAACTGCCCTGAAATTGACCAAAAACCAACCAACAGACTAAAAACTGATCAAAACTGACCTGGAACCGACCTGAAATTGACCAAAAACCAACCAACAGACTAAAAACTGACCAAAACTGACCTGAAATTGACCAAAAACCAACCTACAGACTAAAAACTGACCAAAACTGACCTGGAACTGCCCTGAAATTGACCAAAAACCAACCAACAGACTAAAAACTGACCAAAACTGATCAAAACTGACCTGGAACTGACCTGAAATTAACCAAAGACCAACCAACAGACTAAGAACAGACTAAAAACTGACCAAAACTGACCTGGAACTGACCTGAAATTGACCAAAGACCAACCAACAGACTAAAAACTGACCAAAACTGACCTGGAACTGACCTGAAATTGACCAAAGACCAACCAACAGACTAAAAACTGACCAAAACTGATCAGAACTGACCTGGAACTGACCTGAAATTGAACAAAGACCAACCAACAGACTAAAAGCTGAACTGGAACTGCCCTGAAATTGACCAAACACCAACCTACAGACTAAAAACTGATCAAAACTGACCTGGAACCGACCTGAAATTGACCAAAAACCAACCAACAGACTAAAAACTGATCAAGACTGGCCTGGAACTGACCTGAAATTGACCACAGACCAACCAACACACTAGAAACAGACCAAAACTGATCAAAACTGACCTGGAACTGACCTGAAATTGACCAAAGACCAACCAACAGACTAAAAGCTGACCTGGAACTGCCCTGAAATTGACCAAAAACCAACCTACAGACCAAAAAATGATCAAAACTGACCTGGAACCGACCTGAAATTGACCAAAGACCAACCAACAGACTAAAAACTGACCAAAACTGACCTGAAATTGACCAAAAACCAACCAACAGACTAAAAACTGATCAAGACTGGCCTGGAACTGACCTGAAATTGACCAAAGACCAACCAACACACTAGAAACTGACCTGGAACTGCCCTAGAATTGACCAAAAACCAACCAACAGACTAAAAACTGACCTGGAACTGCCCTAGAATTGACCAAAAACCAACCTACAGACTAAAAACTGATCAAAACTGACCTGGAACCGACCTGAAATTGACCAAAAACCAACAAACAGACTAAAAACTGACCAAAACTGACCTGAAATTGACCAAAAACCAACCTACAGACTAAAAACCCAAAAACTAACCAAAACGACCTGAAACCCCTTAAATTAACAAAAACCAACCAACAGACTAAAAACTGACCAAAACTGATCAAAACTGACCTGGAACTGACCTGGACTGAAATTGACCAAAGACCAACCAACAGACTAAAAACTGACCTGGAACTGCCCTGAAATTGACCAAAAACCAACCTACAGACTAAAAACTGATCAAAACTGACCTGGAACCGACCTGAAATTGACCAAAAACCAACCAACAGACTAAAAACTGATCAAGACTGGCCTGGAACTGACCTGAAATTGACCACAGACCAACCAACACACTAGAAACAGACCAAAACTGATCAAAACTGACCTGGAACTGACCTGAAATTGACCAAAGACCAACCAACAGACTAAAAACTGACCTGGAACTGCCCTGAAATTGACCAAAAACCAACCTACAGACTAAAAACTGATCAAAACTGACCTGGAACCGACCTGAAATTGACCAAAAACCAACCAACAGACTAAAAACTGATCAAGACTGGCCTGGAACTGACCTGAAATTGACCACAGACCAACCAACACACTAGAAACAGACCAAAACTGATCAAAACTGACCTGGAACTGACCTGAAATTGACCAAAGACCAACCAACAGACTAAAAACTGACCTGGAACTGCCCTGAAATTGACCAAAAACCAACCTACAGACTAAAAACTGACCAAAACTGACCTGAGATTGACCTAAGACCAACCACCAGACTAAAAACTGACCAAAACTGATCAAAACTGACCTGGAACTGTCCTGAAATTGACCAAAGACCAACCAACAGACTAAAAACTGATCAAGACTGGCCTGGAACTGACCTGAAATTAACCACAGACCAACCAACAGACTAGAAACAGACCAAAACTGATCAAAACTGACCTGGAACTGACCTGAAATTGACCTGAAATTGACCAAAGACCAACCAACAGACTAAAAACTGACCTGGAACTACCCTGAAATTGACCAAAAACCAACCTACAGACTAAAAACTGATCAAAACTGACCTGGAACCGACCTGAAATTGACCAAAAACCAACCAACAGACTAAAAACTGATCAAGACTGGCCCGGAACTGACCTGAAATTGACCACAGACCAACCAACACACTAGAAACAGACCAAAACTGATCAAAACTGACCTGGAACTGACCTGAAATTGACCAAAGACCAACCAACAGACTAAAAACTGATCAAGACTGGCCTGGAACTGACCTGAAATTGACCACAGACCAACCAACAGACTAGAAACAGACCAAAACTGATCAAAACTGACCTGGAACTGACCTGAAATTGACCAAAGACCAACCAACAGACTAAAAACTGACTTGGAACTGCCCTGAAATTGACCAAAAACCAACCTACAGACTAAAAACTGATCAAAACTGACCTGGAACCGACCTGAAATTGACCAAAAACCAACCAACAGACTAAAAACTGATCAAGACTGGCCTGGAACTGACCTGAAATTGACCACAGACCAACCAACACACTAGAAACAGACCAAAACTGATCAAAACTGACCTGGAACCGACCTGAAATTGACCAAAAACCAACCAACAGACTAAAAACTGACCAAAACTGACCTGAAATTGACCAAAAACCAACCTACAGACTAAAAACTGACCAAAACTGACCAAAACTGACCTGGAACTGACCTGAAATTGACCACAGACCAACCAACAGACTAAAAACTGATCAAGACTGGCCTGGAACTGACCTGAAATTGACCACAGACCAACCAACAGACTAGAAACAGACCAAAACTGATCAAAACTGACCTGGAACTGACCTAAAATTGACCAAAGACCAACCAACAGACTAAAAACTGACTTGGAACTGCCCTGAAATTGACCAAAAACCAACCTACAGACTAAAAACTGATCAAAACTGACCTGGAACCGACCTGAAATTGACCAAAAACCAACCAACAGACTAAAAACTGACCAAAACTGACCTGAAATTGACCAAAAACCAACCTACAGACTAAAAACTGACCAAAACTGACCAAAACTGACCTGGAACTGACCTGAAATTGACCAAAGACCAACCAACAGACTAAAAACTGACCTGGAACTGCCCTGAAATTGACCAAAAACCAACCAACAGACTAAAAACTGACCAAAACTGACCTGAAATTGACCAAAAACCAACCTACAGACTAAAAACTGACCAAAACTGACCAAAACTGACCTGGAACTGACCTGAAATTGACCACAGACCAACCAACAGACTAAAAACTGATCAAGACTGGCCTGGAACTGACCTGAAATTGACCACAGACCAACCAACAGACTAGAAACAGACCAAAACTGATCAAAACTGACCTGGAACTGACCTGAAATTGACTAAAGACCAACCAACAGACTAAAAACTGACCTGGAACTGCCCTGAAATTGACCAAAAACCAACCTACAGACTAAAAACTGATCAAAACTGACCTGGAACCGACCTGAAATTGACCAAAAACCAACCAACAGACTAAAAACTGATCAAGACTGGCCTGGAACTGACCTGAAATTGACCACAGACCAACCAACACACTAGAAACAGACCAAAACTGATCAAAACTGACCTGGAACTGACCTGAAATTGACCAAAGACCAACCAACAGACTAAAAACTGACCTGGAACTGCCCTGAAATTGACCAAAAACCAACCTACAGACTAAAAACTGATCAAAACTGACCTGGAACCGACCTGAAATTGACCAAAAACCAACCAACAGACTAAAAACTGATCAAGACTGGCCTGGAACTGACCTGAAATTGACCACAGACCAACCAACACACTAGAAACAGACCAAAACTGATCAAAACTGACCTGGAACTGACCTGAAATTGACCAAAGACCAACCAACAGACTAAAAGCTGACCTGGAACTGCCCTGAAATTGACCAAAAACCAACCTACAGACTAAAAACTGATCAAAACTGACCTGGAACCGACCTGAAATTGACCAAAAACCAACCAACAGACTAAAAACCGACCAAAACTGACCTGAAATTGACCAAAAACCAACCTACAGACTAAAAACTGGTCAAGACTGGCCTGGAACTGACCTGAAATTGACCACAGACCAACCAACACAGTAGAAACAGACCAAAACTGATCAAAACTGACCTGGAACTGACCTGAAATTGACCAAAGACCAACCAACAGACTAAAAACTGACCTGGAACTGCCCTAGAATTGACCAAAAACCAACCAACAGACTAAAAACTGACCAAAACTGATCAAAACTGAACTGGAACTGACCTGGAACCAACCTGAAATTGACCAAAGACCAACCAACAGACTAAAAACTGACCAAAACTGACCTGGAACTGACCTGAAATTGACGACAAAACAACCTACAGACTAAAAACTGACCAAAACTGATCAAAACTGACCTGGAACCGACCTGAAATTGACGAATAACCAACATGCAGACTAAAAACTGACCAAAACTAATCAAAACTGACCTGGAACTGACCTGAAATTGACCACAGACCAACCAACAGACTAAAAACAGACCAAAACTGATCAAAACTGACCTGGAACCGACCTGAAATTGACGAAAAATCAACATGCAGACTAAAAACTGACCAAAACTGATCAAAACTGACCTGGAACTGACCTGAAATTGACCAAAGACCAACCAACAGACTAGAAACTGATCAAGACTGGCCTGGAACTGACCTGAAATTGACCAAAGACCAACTAACAGACTAAAAACTGACCAAAACTGACCTGGAACTGACCTGAAATTGACGAAAAAACAACCTACAGACTAAAAACTGAACAAAACTGACCAAAACTGATCTGGAACTGACCTCAAATTGACCAAAAACCAACCAACAGACTAAAAACAGAACAAAACTGAACAAATCTGACCTGGAACTGACCTGAAATTGACGAAAAAACAACCTACAGACTAAAAACTGACCAAAACTGATCAAAACTGACCTGGAACTGACCTGAAATTGACGACAAAACAACCTACAGACTAAAAACTGACCAAAACTGATCAAAACTGACCTGGAACTGACCTGAAATTGACGACAAAACAACCTACAGACTAAAAACTGACCAAAACTGATCAAAACTGACCTGGAACCGACCTGAAATTGACGAATAACCAACATGCAGACTAAAAACTGACCAAAACTAATCAAAACTGACCTGGAACTGACCTGAAATTGACCACAGACCAACCAACAGACTAGAAACAGACCAAAACTGATCAAAACTGACCTGGAACCGACCTGAAATTGACGAAAAACCAACATGCAGACTAAAAACTGACCAAAACTGATCAAAACTGACCTGGAACTGACCTGAAATTGACCAAAGACCAACCAACAGACTAGAAACTGATCAAGACTGGCCTGGAACTGACCTGAAATTGACCAAAGACCAACTAACAGACTAAAAACTGACCAAAACTGACCTGGAACTGACCTGAAATTGACGAAAAAACAACCTACAGACTAAAAACTGAACAAAACTGACCAAAACTGATCTGGAACTGACCTCAAATTGACCAAAAACCAACCAACAGACTAAAAACAGAACAAAACTGATCAAATCTGACCTGGAACTGACCTGAAATTGACGAAAAAACAACCTACAGACTAAAAACTGACCAAAACTGATCAAAACTGACCTGGAACTGACCTGAAATTGACGACAAAACAACCTACAGACTAAAAACTGACCAAAACTGATCAAAACTGACCTGGAACTGACCTGAAATTGACGACAAAACAACCTACAGACTAAAAACTGACCAAAACTGATCAAAACTGACCTGGAACCGACCTGAAATTGACGAAAAACCAACATGCAGACTAAAAACTGACCAAAACTAATCAAAACTGACCTGGAACTGACCTGAAATTGACCACAGACCAACCAACAGACTAGAAACAGACCAAAACTGATCAAAACTGACCTGGAACCGACCTGAAATTGACCAAAAACCAAACTACAGACTAAAAACTGATCAAGACTGGCCTGGAACTGACCTGAAATTGACCACAGACCAACCAACACAGTAGAAACAGACCAAAACTGATCAAAACTGACCTGGAACTGACCTGAAATTGACCAAAGACCAACCAACAGACTAAAAACTGACCTGGAACTGCCCTAGAATTGACCAAAAACCAACCTACAGACTAAAAACTGATCAAAACTGACCTGGAACCGACCTGAAATTGACCAAAAACCAACCAACAGACTAAAAACTGATCAAGACTGGCCTGGAACTGACCTGAAATTGACCACAGACCAACCAACACACTAGAAACAGACCAAAACTGATCAAAACTGACCTGGAACTGACCTGAAATTGACCAAAGACCAACCAACAGACTAAAAGCTGACCTGGAACTGCCCTGAAATTGACCAAAAACCAACCTACAGACTAAAAACTGATCAAAACTGACCTGGAACCGACCTGAAATTGACCAAAAACCAACCAACAGACTAAAAACCGACCAAAACTGACCTGAAATTGACCAAAAACCAACCTACAGACTAAAAACTGGTCAAGACTGGCCTGGAACTGACCTGAAATTGACCACAGACCAACCAACACAGTAGAAACAGACCAAAACTGATCAAAACTGACCTGGAACTGACCTGAAATTGACCAAAGACCAACCAACAGACTAAAAACTGACCTGGAACTGCCCTAGAATTGACCAAAAACCAACCAACAGACTAAAAACTGACCAAAACTGATCAAAACTGAACTGGAACTGACCTGGAACCAACCTGAAATTGACCAAAGACCAACCAACAGACTAAAAACTGACCAAAACTGACCTGGAACTGACCTGAAATTGACGACAAAACAACCTACAGACTAAAAACTGACCAAAACTGATCAAAACTGACCTGGAACCGACCTGAAATTGACGAATAACCAACATGCAGACTAAAAACTGACCAAAACTAATCAAAACTGACCTGGAACTGACCTGAAATTGACCACAGACCAACCAACAGACTAAAAACAGACCAAAACTGATCAAAACTGACCTGGAACCGACCTGAAATTGACGAAAAATCAACATGCAGACTAAAAACTGACCAAAACTGATCAAAACTGACCTGGAACTGACCTGAAATTGACCAAAGACCAACCAACAGACTAGAAACTGATCAAGACTGGCCTGGAACTGACCTGAAATTGACCAAAGACCAACTAACAGACTAAAAACTGACCAAAACTGACCTGGAACTGACCTGAAATTGACGAAAAAACAACCTACAGACTAAAAACTGAACAAAACTGACCAAAACTGATCTGGAACTGACCTCAAATTGACCAAAAACCAACCAACAGACTAAAAACAGAACAAAACTGAACAAATCTGACCTGGAACTGACCTGAAATTGACGAAAAAACAACCTACAGACTAAAAACTGACCAAAACTGATCAAAACTGACCTGGAACTGACCTGAAATTGACGACAAAACAACCTACAGACTAAAAACTGACCAAAACTGATCAAAACTGACCTGGAACTGACCTGAAATTGACGACAAAACAACCTACAGACTAAAAACTGACCAAAACTGATCAAAACTGACCTGGAACCGACCTGAAATTGACGAATAACCAACATGCAGACTAAAAACTGACCAAAACTAATCAAAACTGACCTGGAACTGACCTGAAATTGACCACAGACCAACCAACAGACTAGAAACAGACCAAAACTGATCAAAACTGACCTGGAACCGACCTGAAATTGACGAAAAACCAACATGCAGACTAAAAACTGACCAAAACTGATCAAAACTGACCTGGAACTGACCTGAAATTGACCAAAGACCAACCAACAGACTAGAAACTGATCAAGACTGGCCTGGAACTGACCTGAAATTGACCAAAGACCAACTAACAGACTAAAAACTGACCAAAACTGACCTGGAACTGACCTGAAATTGACGAAAAAACAACCTACAGACTAAAAACTGAACAAAACTGACCAAAACTGATCTGGAACTGACCTCAAATTGACCAAAAACCAACCAACAGACTAAAAACAGAACAAAACTGATCAAATCTGACCTGGAACTGACCTGAAATTGACGAAAAAACAACCTACAGACTAAAAACTGACCAAAACTGATCAAAACTGACCTGGAACTGACCTGAAATTGACGACAAAACAACCTACAGACTAAAAACTGACCAAAACTGATCAAAACTGACCTGGAACCGACCTGAAATTGACGAAAAACCAACATGCAGACTAAAAACTGACCAAAACTAATCAAAACTGACCTGGAACTGACCTGAAATTGACCACAGACCAACCAACAGACTAGAAACAGACCAAAACTGATCAAAACTGACCTGGAACCGACCTGAAATTGACGAAAAACCAACATGCAGACTAAAAACTGACCAAAACTGATCAAAACTGACCTGGAACTGACCTGAAATTGACCAAAGACCAACCAACAGACTAGAAACTGATCAAGACTGGCCTGGAACTGACCTGAAATTGACCAAAGACCAACTAACAGACTAAAAACTGACCAAAACTGACCTGGAACTGACCTGAAATTGACGAAAAAACAACCTACAGACTAAAAACTGAACAAAACTGACCAAAACTGATCTGGAACTGACCTCAAATTGACCAAAAACCAACCAACAGACTAAAAACAGAACAAAACTGATCAAATCTGACCTGGAACTGACCTGAAATTGACGAAAAAACAACCTACAGACTAAAAACTGACCAAAACTGATCAAAACTGACCTGGAACTGACCTGAAATTGACGACAAAACAACCTACAGACTAAAAACTGACCAAAACTGATCAAAACTGACCTGGAACTGACCTGAAATTGACGACAAAACAACCTACAGACTAAAAACTGACCAAAACTGATCAAAACTGACCTGGAACCGACCTGAAATTGACCAAAAAACAACCAACATGCAGACTAAAAACCTGACCAAAACTAATCAAAACTGACCTGGAACTGACCTGAAATTGACCACAGACCAACCAACAGACTAGAAACAGACCAAAACTGATCAAAACTGACCTGGAACCGACCTGAAATTGACCAAAAACCAACCTACAGACTAAAAAACTGATCAAGACTGGCCTGGAACTGACCTGAAATTGACCACAGACCAACCAACACAGCTAGAAACAGACCAAAACTGATCAAAACTGACCTGGAACTGACCTGAAATTGACCAAAGACCAACCAACAGACTAAAAACTGACCTGGAACTGCCCTGAAATTGACCAAAAACCAACCTACAGACTAAAAACTGATCAAAACTGACCTGGAACCGACCTGAAATTGACCAAAAACCAACCAACAGACTAAAAACCGACCAAAACTGACCTGAAATTGACCAAAAACCAACCTACAGACTAAAAACTGGTCAAGACTGGCCTGGAACTGACCTGAAATTGACCACAGACCAACCAACACAGTAGAAACAGACCAAAACTGATCAAAACTGACCTGGAACTGACCTGAAATTGACCAAAGACCAACCAACAGACTAAAAACTGACCTGGAACTGCCCTAGAATTGACCAAAAACCAACCAACAGACTAAAAACTGACCAAAACTGATCAAAACTGAACTGGAACTGACCTGGAACCAACCTGAAATTGACCAAAGACCAACCAACAGACTAAAAACTGACCAAAACTGACCTGGAACTGACCTGAAATTGACGACAAAACAACCTACAGACTAAAAACTGACCAAAACTGATCAAAACTGACCTGGAACCGACCTGAAATTGACGAATAACCAACATGCAGACTAAAAACTGACCAAAACTAATCAAAACTGACCTGGAACTGACCTGAAATTGACCACAGACCAACCAACAGACTAAAAACAGACCAAAACTGATCAAAACTGACCTGGAACCGACCTGAAATTGACGAAAAATCAACATGCAGACTAAAAACTGACCAAAACTGATCAAAACTGACCTGGAACTGACCTGAAATTGACCAAAGACCAACCAACAGACTAGAAACTGATCAAGACTGGCCTGGAACTGACCTGAAATTGACCAAAGACCAACTAACAGACTAAAAACTGACCAAAACTGACCTGGAACTGACCTGAAATTGACGAAAAAACAACCTACAGACTAAAAACTGAACAAAACTGACCAAAACTGATCTGGAACTGACCTCAAATTGACCAAAAACCAACCAACAGACTAAAAACAGAACAAAACTGAACAAATCTGACCTGGAACTGACCTGAAATTGACGAAAAAACAACCTACAGACTAAAAACTGACCAAAACTGATCAAAACTGACCTGGAACTGACCTGAAATTGACGACAAAACAACCTACAGACTAAAAACTGACCAAAACTGATCAAAACTGACCTGGAACTGACCTGAAATTGACGACAAAACAACCTACAGACTAAAAACTGACCAAAACTGATCAAAACTGACCTGGAACCGACCTGAAATTGACGAATAACCAACATGCAGACTAAAAACTGACCAAAACTAATCAAAACTGACCTGGAACTGACCTGAAATTGACCACAGACCAACCAACAGACTAGAAACAGACCAAAACTGATCAAAACTGACCTGGAACCGACCTGAAATTGACGAAAAACCAACATGCAGACTAAAAACTGACCAAAACTGATCAAAACTGACCTGGAACTGACCTGAAATTGACCAAAGACCAACCAACAGACTAGAAACTGATCAAGACTGGCCTGGAACTGACCTGAAATTGACCAAAGACCAACTAACAGACTAAAAACTGACCAAAACTGACCTGGAACTGACCTGAAATTGACGAAAAAACAACCTACAGACTAAAAACTGAACAAAACTGACCAAAACTGATCTGGAACTGACCTCAAATTGACCAAAAACCAACCAACAGACTAAAAACAGAACAAAACTGATCAAATCTGACCTGGAACTGACCTGAAATTGACGACAAAACAACCTACAGACTAAAAACTGACCAAAACTGATCAAAACTGACCTGGAACTGACCTGAAATTGACGACAAAACAACCTACAGACTAAAAACTGACCAAAACTGATCAAAACTGACCTGGAACCGACCTGAAATTGACGAATAACCAACATGCAGACTAAAAACTGACCAAAACTAATCAAAACTGACCTGGAACTGACCTGAAATTGACCACAGACCAACCAACAGACTAGAAACAGACCAAAACTGATCAAAACTGACCTGGAACCGACCTGAAATTGACCAAAAACCAACCATGCAGACTAAAAACTGACCAAAACTGATCAAAACTGACCTGGAACTGACCTGAAATTGACCAAAGACCAACCAACAGACTAAAAACTGATCAAGACTGGCCTGGAACTGACCTGAAATTGACCAAAGACCAACTAACAGACTAAAAACTGACCAAAACTGACCTGGAACTGACCTGAAATTGACCAAAAACCAACCTACAGACTAAAAACTGAACAAAACTGACCAAAACTGATCTGGAACTGACCTCAAATTGACCAAAAACCAACCAACAGACTAAAAACAGAACAAAACTGATCAAAACTGACCTGGAACTGACCTGAAATTGACCAAAAACCAACCTACAGACTAAAAACTGACCAAAACTGATCAAAACTGACCTGGAACTGACCTGAAATTGACCACAAAAACCAACCTACAGACTAAAAACTGACCAAAACTGATCAAAACTGACCTGGAACTGACCTGAAATTGACGACAAAACCAACCTACAGACTAAAAACTGACCAAAACTGATCAAAACTGACCTGGAACTGACCTGAAATTGACCAAAAACCAACATGCAGACTAAAAACTGACCAAAACTAATCAAAACTGACCTGGAACTGACCTGAAATTGACCACAGACCAACCAACAGACTAGAAACAGACCAAAACTGATCAAAACTGACCTGGAACCGACCTGAAATTGACCAAAAACCAACCAACAGACTAAAAACTGATCAAGACTGGCCTGGAACTGACCTGAAATTGACCACAGACCAACCAACACAGTAGAAACAGACCAAAACTGATCAAAACTGACCTGGAACTGACCTGAAATTGACCAAAGACCAACCAACAGACTAAAAACTGACCTGGAACTGCCCTAAAATTGACCAAAAACCAACCTACAGACTAAAAACTGATCAAAACTGACCTGGAACCGACCTGAAATTGACCAAAAACCAACCAACAGACTAAAAAAAAAACGACCAACGACCTGAAATTGACCAAAAACCAACCAACAGACTAAAAACTGATCAAGACTGGCCTGGAACTGACCTGAAATTGACCACAGACCAACCAACACACTAGAAACAGACCAAAACTGATCAAAACTGACCTGGAACTGACCTGAAATTGACCAAAGACCAACCAACAGACTAAAAACTGACCTGGAACTGCCCTGAAATTGACCAAAAACCAACCTACAGACTAAAAACTGATCAAAACTGACCTGGAACCGACCTGAAATTGACCAAAAACCAACCAACAGACTAA
>CAMPSB010000281.1:0-121176 GCA_946959425.1 Argyrosomus regius | reverse complement strand
GATAGAATTATGCACACTAAGATTAAAGATCAAATATGAATATAATGGAGCATATAGGTTGATTTTAATATATTCCAACACATGTTACATATACTGTGTGAAAGGCTAACTTTAAGAGAATAAAGTAAAACACAGAGTACAAGAGTATGTTAATAAATGAATACAAGACTATATATGAGTACAAGTATATAAGACTGTATGAGCACACATGAGTACATAAGAATATGGGAATAAAAATAAAACACAAGAGCAACTGGATTAACACTAACATGCTCCATCCTGACTCTGCTTTCACTGATGTGGATCAAATAATGACTCAGCACTGATGATCATCTGCACAGTGATTCAACATGAAACTACAACAACAAAGAGTCATTACATACAACAGAGGGCGCTGTTTCCAGGAATTAAACATCTGAAACTCAAACAGTGATTACATTCCAGTTTGTCTTATATAGTTATTACATCAACATCACACTAAAACAGAAAACCTTTAAAGAGGGTGTTCGGCGCGAACGGGGGAGGGTGCAGAGCAGCGCTGTCTCCACCCACGACTCAGAGGCGCATTACTAATGAGCTACTGGCGCTCTGCAGAAGAAGAGCCCTGGGAAATGGCACAGGTTTTGTGATTTCAGCTAAAAACGCCATAATCACAATTTGAAGAACACTGAGAATGCTTTAAAACAGCTAAAAAGGATGATTGGAGGGGGTCTTTAATGATGTTTAAACATCCAACATATTCTTCACTCCTTTAACAGCTGCTGTTAGTTTACCAAACATGTAGCGCACTGCTCCTTGTCTTCCTTCATCCACTCGTCTTTTCATCTCTTCCAGTTTCTGGACCTTCTCTGTGTCTCCTTTCTCCTTCATCTTTTCAATCAGGAAGTCCAAGTGGACTACAGTGGACAGTGAATTCACATTCAGGGCGATCTGCTCCAGGTTGATAAGATGGTTAAAGGACTCTTCCAGGAACTGATCTTTGTCTTTCTGAAGGTTTTCCATTTCCTTTTTTAGATTTTCCAAAAGACTTGACTTGTTCTCACTTTCTGTCTTGTTCTCTTTATATTTCTTTTTCATGTCTTCAAAGGTCTTCTGAACTTTCCTTGTCTTGCTCACATAGATCCACTTTTCTTTCACATGATCTGATACAGGACACTTCCTGGTACATGAAGTGCAGCGGCCACCTTTCATGACCTCACAGCTCTCGGGACTCCAGCCCACTGTGCATCCAGGATAGTGACAGTTCTCCTCACAGACTTTACAGCAGACAGCTCCTTCATAAAATAACCACCCCCCACCACTGATAGTTTTTTTTTCTTTGTAGGCCTCATCAACTTCCACAGTGAAGTTCTTATTGTTCTTCATGTCTTCTTCATGTTTCTTCAGAGCTTCTTGAGTCTGTCTGATTTCTTCATGCTTTAGTTCAATATATTGAACTCTGTCTTGCAGGTTTTGGATGCAGGCCATCAGTCTGACTCGCTCATTCAGAACGACCACGGTTGTCACCAGCTGTTGAGGAGCAGTTTTTTCCAGAAACTCTGTGAACTGACTCATTCCTTTGGTTGTTATTTCATAATCACGTTTAAGACAGTCTGCCTCCTCTGTCCTGTCTTCATCCTGGCTGTTATCAAACAGGAAGTGAACAGGCTGATTCTTTTGGTTTTTGGCAAACTTAATGTTTGCATCCTCGAGGGCTTTCAGAGCATTTTTAGGAGTTCTTCCATCTGAGTGTGTGATGAGGGCAACAATGTTCTTCTCCATATCTTTTCCAAACAGAGACACCACTGAATCAAAGATGTACGTCAGTCGGTCACTCAGTCGGTTCTCACTTGCTTTCAGCACCAGACCTACTGCATTAATTTCATGAACTCCATCATGTGAGCGAAACAAGTCTAATAATCTTTCACTGATGATGTCATCATGTTCAATCCCTTGGGTGCTCCCATATCCAGGAGTATCGATGATGGTCAGAGAGTAGGGCAGAGGTTTATCTTCAAAACCAAAGATCTGGTACACGATCACATCTGATGTCTGACTCTCTGATTGACTTCTCTTCTCGTCCTCTACGATCTGAAACCAGACATTGTCCTCCCACTTCACTCCCATGGCGTAGTTGACCAGAGCGTTGATCAGAGTAGATTTTCCTGTTCCTGTTTCACCCACAAGTAAGATGGTTTTGTTTGTCTTGTTCACATTTTTTTCACCAAGAGTCATTTTTCTTAGAGTTCCAATTCTTCCTCTCTTTGGTTTCAGCTGGTAGACAGCAGGAGATCCTGAATGGACCAGAACTTTGGAGGTGATGTCTTCATATTTGGATGAGCTGTTCCTGTAGAAAAGTAAAGACATGAGTTCAAACACTACAGAACAAAGAATGAAATACATAAAATCACTTTACCCGCTGGGGTCTGACTAACACCTGGTAAACAATCAGTCACAGCAGTAGACTCCTGTACTGTATGTAATGAACACAGTTCACCACTCAAGCAAGTAGCCCGAGCCTTAGTAACGACCTAGCAACGGAGAAACTTTCTAGTCCGTCAGAGCGTATGGAGATCGTGGAGTTTCCCAAACTGAATAAATACACACATATAAACTCTAAACTGCTTTGTTAGTTCAGTCTTGTAGTGACTCAGATATCTGCTGACAAAGATTCTCCATGGACAGATTGACCTCCTAACTTCACATTTATTTTGTATCAGCGCCTCACCTGCACATGTGATGGAGGATGATCCAAACATTTCCAGTAACTCCACTGCGTTGTAAAGTCCAAAAGTCAAAATGTGTTGAACAAAGATCGATGGAATCAAAATGAACAACATGTTTTCACTAACAAGGACCACGCCAATAGATTCAAGTTAGATGGGTTTATTGCAAGTGATGGAAGGGGTGCGCCGGGATGGTGACTTATAGGAGAGAAGAAGGGATGAAGGGTCGAAGGTATGGAGGGCCGAAGGTATAGTGGTATGGAGGGTCGGAGGTATGGTGGTATGCAGGGTCGGAGGTATGGTGGTATGGAGGGTCAGAGGTAAGAGGCGCGGAGGCGTGAGGCGCTGAGGAGTTGAGGCACTGAGGGCCGGAGGGTCGGAGGTGTATGAAGGGATGGGGGGATGCAGGGACGTAGGTCGGAGGGAGGGGGGAACAGGGTCGTTGGTGGATGGAGGTTGACCGGTATCGGGAAGGCTGGATGGAACCCGGGAGTTGAGACTCTGGGTGGGGGAACTGTCTCTCCGTAGCTCTATGTCTTAGAGCCCCAAAAGAGAACTTCAGATGGAGAGCATCGCGTGCACGTTTCCGCTGTGGTTGGATTGTTTCCAATGCGGAGACGAGGGCTTCCCACCGTGGGGGTCAGTTGAAGATTGTGAAAGGGAACTTGGACCATTTGGCCCCAAAAAGGATGGCTACTATGATGGTTGGATACGTTTTGTAAATGTAGAGTTAGTTAGGTCAGTTAGGACCGGGGATTGAAGAGACAGATTGATAGATGGATGCTTTGCGGATCCCGAGGGTAATTCGAGCGTCCGGTAACAGCGTGCAAATGTACGTTAAACATACGTTAGGTGGAGGTATGAGGGTAGAGGGGATGGAGGTATGAGGGCTAGAGGGGATGAAGGTTTGAGGGATAGCGGCGATGGAAGGAGGGTGGGGATGCGTGCAAACATACATTGATCGTGCAAAAGAATCAACGAGAAGGGAGGAGGGATAGGAAGCACGGGTGATGTGCTGTGGGGGGAGGATACTGGATATGTTTCGTAAATGTAGGGAAGCGGGAGAGCAAAGTCGTGCAGCCGTTCAGTTAGGACCGCCTGTCGTTGTGGTAGCCGCCGAGGGGGCTGTAGGAGGGAAGAAGATAGATTGTTAGATAGATGCTTTGTGGATCCCGAGGGTAATTCGAACATCCGGTAGCAGCATGCAAACGTACGTTAAACGTACATTAGAATAAACGAGAAGGGAGGAGGGATGGGAAGCGCGGGTGACTTGCTGTGGGGGGAGGAGGAGGGTTGAGGGGTCGAGGGATAAAGGTATGAAGGTATGAGGGGATGGAGGAAAGGTGGGGATGCATGCGACATATGTTAATCACGTTAGAATCAACGAGAAGGGAGGAGGGATAGGAAGCACGGGAGATGTACTGTGGGGGGAGGAGGGTTGAGAGGTCGAGGGATGAAGGTATGAGGGTAGAGCGGATGAAGGTGTTGGCCAAGGAGAATTAGAGACACTCTCAAAGTACATCAGAAGTGCCTGAAGTCGGTCTCACATTCTGCCGAACTCGTGCTGGTGGATAGACTTTAAACCCAAAGATAACACCACAAATACTATACGCCCAGAATTAAACACAGAGAATGTTTTTACCATGCAGGTGTTATTGTCAACATATTCTAGTCTGAAGACACAGATGTCTGTTTGCGCAGATTGGAATGTCAGCGGCCAGCTATCTATTATGACTAGGAAGGCAGCAACAGTCTCTTTGACCCTGGCCACCACAGTGTTGAGATAGACTGGCACCTACTGTTCTCAACCAAAGCCATTTGCCAATTAATACTGCCAAGGACCTCAAGGGCCACACATGACCTCATGTAACCTAAGGATAGAAAATTCCATAACAGAAGGTATGCGGGTAGAGGAGATGCATGCGACGTACGTTAATCATATGTTAGAATCGACGAGAAGGGAGGAGGGATAGGAAGGCTAGGGTTGAAAGAAGAGGGAGGGATGTTGGGATGCATGTGCGCGGGAATTAAGTGAAGCTTGGGGGAAGGTGTTTAAACAAAGTTTAAACAGGTTTATTGCAAGTTACAGTTCGGAAGCACAGGTGATGTGCTGTGGGGGGAGGGTTAGGGAGCAGGGTTGAGGGGTAGAGGGATGAAGGGATGAAGGGATGAGGGTAGAGCGGATGAAGGTATGAGGGTAGAGGGGATGAATGTATGAGGGTAGAGGGGATGCATGCGACGTACGTTAATCATACGTTAGAATCGACGAGAAGGGAAGAGGGGAAAGGAGCCTGGGAGATGTACTGTGGGGGGAGGAGGGTTGAGAGGTCGAGGGATGAAGGTATGAGGGTACAGCGGATGAAGGTATGAGGGTAGAGGGGAAGAGGGATGAAGGGATGAGGGTACAGCGGATGAAGGTATGAGGGTAGAGGGGAAGAGGGATGAAGGGATGAGGGTCGGAGGATGAAGGGATGAAGGGATGAGGGGATGAAGTAGACGTCTACATGATTAGGCCTCAAGGGAGAACTTGAGACTGGAGTCGGAAGGGGATCGGAGGCTTGAGCAGAGTGTTTTGGGTTTTCAGAGGATTTCCGGGTGTGTGATGCTCGAATGATGAATTGGTGCTGTGCTGGAACCTGGGTGAACTGTCGTGGACTGCATGATGTCGAGACAGTGGGGCTGTCCTTTATTGGTTTCTGCTGCTGTGCTGTTGTCGGAGTAGGGTGCGGTGGTTTTCTTGGACCATTTGACCCTAAAGCAGTGAACGTCGACTGGTGGCCTGTGGGCCACGTCCGGCCTGCCAGAAGACGAGGGAAACCTGTGTCTTGGCTGAACGTGCCGCTGTTGTTAGCTATCAAGTGTACTGTCTGGAAGATAAGTACGATGTTATTTTTTATTATTACATGGTCACTTATATTGCAATATTTTCACACCATGGTCACTTTACCTTGCAATACTTGTTTTGCACATTGTCTGTTGTTTGCCAGTTGTTTGTTTGTTTTTGTTCATTGTGTAGGTTATAAGATACTTCTGTCTGTTCGTGGTGTTGTTGCCTTTTTTTTTTTTTTTTTTAACTTTAATTTCTGTAGTGTGTACTACACTTTTCTATTTGCTGCTGTAAGTAAATTTCCCCGCTGTGGGATGAATAAAGTAATAATCTAAGATGGCCATGGGCCTGGGGAAGCTGAGGTTGCTGTGGAAAAAGAAATGGGAAGGATAGATGGGCTAAGCGCTGCTGGGATTGGCTGTAGGGGGAGCTGTGGAGAAAAAAAGGGGGTGAGTTACAGGTGGGAAGAGAAGCTCTGGCAACTTATGGGTTAGATAATGGGGATGGGGAGGAAAGGAAGACGGGAGGAAACTGTATGACTTGGCTGAATGTGCCACTGTTGGTCGCTGACGAGGGTACTGACTGGAAGATGGCCGTGGCCTGAGAGAGCTGAGGTTGCTGTTGGAGAAGTAGGAAGGATAGGTGGGTCAAGCACCGCTGGTACTGGCTGTATGGGGAGCTGTGGAGAAAAGTGGTGAGTTACTGTGGGAAGAGAAACGCTGGCAACTTATGGGTTATGGGGGGAGGAGGAGGGAGGGGGGTTGAGCGGTCGAGGGATGAGGGTAGAGGGGATGAAGGTATGAGGGTAGAGGGGATAAAGGGATAGAGGGAGGGTGGGGATGCATGCAATGGGGAGTTACGTCTTGGCTGAACGTGCCGCTGTTGGTCGTTGTCAAGGGTGCTGTCCAGATGATGGCCGTGGCCTGGACGGGCTGGAGGAGCTGAGGTTGCTGTGGATGATGAAAATAGGAAAGCTAGGATTGAGAGAAGAGGGATGGATGCTGGATGGTGGGGTGCGTGTGCCATTAGAGAAGCTTGGGGGAAGTGTGGTTCTGTAATGGCAGGTGTGGGGTTTGACCTGGCCCTTGTCAGGGCTGGGGGAGGGGGCCGGCCACCGGCTGTAGGATGCGGCATGACATCATCGGCGTTGCGGCGTGACGTCGTCGGCGTTGCGATGGTGACCCGGAAGTGCTCGTGGAGCTCGGCGTGGAACTCAGCTGAGTTGTGTTGATGGTCCGTAAGAAGTTGGAAAAGTTTCATTTTGTTGTCGGTGCGGTGGAAGGGGATGTGTTGTTGGGCGAGGGACTGTTGAGGTGGGCGACTGTCCGGTTGGATGTTTTTTGTGTTTCGCCGGTCGCCGGAGCGCCCGGACCTCGAATGGGTCGGAGCGGAGCGTATGGAGTCGGCGGCGTCCCTTGGGTGCCGGGGACGGGATCTTCCCGTCGAGCTGCTTGGTGGTGAAGGCCCGGCGATGTCAGAGCCGTCTGACGGAGATGGCCGCGAGCATCGGGGGATACGAATGGCTAAAAGCGTCTGCCTGGCAGAGATAATGGGGAGTCGGGAGTGCGCGGAGACTTCGGGAGTCTGCGCTGTCGGGGTTTGTGTGAAAACGGCATAGAAGAAGGAGCGAACGGATGAGGTGTGTTTAAGTACATGTGACACGGAAATGGGACGAATCCAAGGCGTGGACCTTGTTCCTGAACCTAGTTATAAAACTTCATTTTATCTAATGGAATATTCCTCTTCAGTCCAGATTAGTCCACCTTTAGTCTGCAAAAACATTTTCTCTGAGCTCACTGAACTGTTTGATCTCTGACGTGCTGCACACAAACGAGGTACACACCTGTATTAATGAGGCGGTCTAACAGAAAGCTGAAATTGTAAATTCAGATGTATTATTTATTAAAGTTGATGTGGTGTATTTTGTTACAAACCTTTCAGAGTAATTTATTGATCTCACCTGTTGAAGCAGCTGAATGTGAAGTGTGTTTTTAAAAGAATTTGCAAAACCTCTCTCTCCAAGTAAGGAATGAGTCCTTGCCAACCTGTTGTTTTTCTCTCTAAATAGGCTATCTTGTGTCCTTAAATGGTAAAGATTGAGATGGTAAAGTCAGCCACAAAAGCGACAACAGATATAGGTCCTGTAACGAGTGGCGGCTCTTTTCTTTTCAAGCAAATACACAGACCGACTTCAGCAGCCACGGAAAGTCACAGCATTGGCTTCCAGTGGACTTATTTGTCTACATCATATTTGTTTACATGTTCTATATTTTCAGGACGAGACAATGTGGAGATGGCGGAGTAATATTTTTAGTGCTGTCATGCTGATTTGAGCACATTCTAAATGTCTAGTTGACCAATCAGACTGCTTGGTCGGACCTACTTGTAATTAAGTTATATTACATGAGACTAATCTCATTATTGGCACAACAGTGATGCAGTCAGGATCAAGCGTGCAAACACCTGGTCAGGTGCTTGTACCTCAAGGTCAGTTAATACTATCAAAAGATATTCATGTTTGGGGGCAATTTATTTAATAAAAATTGTATTTGTGACTCAGCACACAGCTACGGTTGTGTACCTCATTAACCCTGAGTCTGAGATCAAACAATTTAGTGAACGCAGAGAAAATGTTGTTTTTGAAGGACTAAAGGATAGATAGATAGATAGATAGATAGATAGAATATTTTGTTAAATACAAATATGTTGTGACTTTTGTAAATGATTCCATCGATCTTTGTTCAACACATTTTGACTTTTGGACTTTACAACGCTGTGGAGTTACTGGAAATGTTTGGATCATCATCAGCTGTGTGCTGAGTTGCAATTACAGCACTACTAACTTAAAGATAAATGTGGAGTTCAAATATTCAAAAACATTTTTGGCCACTTATGCATTTCAATTACACAGGAAAATTTCCATCCACATAGTTTTAATATACTTATTTAATATACAAGAAATGTGAAGCAAATAATAAGATTTATATAATAGTACTAGTAAACTAAATGTGCTTCCACTATACAGTAGTGTAGTAGTAACCAGGTTTATGCATTCAATATGCATGATCTATGATCAAATGAATTTTAGACTGTTTCTGTCTTAATTCTACTCTCATGTTGTAAATTGTCACATTGTGCAATAAAATGTGAGACAGTGTTTGCACCACAATACATTTCAAGAATAAAACAATAAACTCTGAAACACTGTTTGACTGTGTTGTTCTACAAATATCAGAATATTAGTATTACTCACACAGCCATGGTAACTTCTTCACAGGAGCTTCAGGATGAAGCAGCTCATTTTCTCTTTTCTCGCTTCTCTGAATGAAAGAAAAACAAGTCAGTGACTTTATATATACATATATATATATATATATGTGCTAAACGTTTGGTTGTTTTGTTGTGTTAAGTTAGAAGTTAAGATAAACTCTGAAACGTTTCGTAGAATACAGACATCATGGGTGTATAATGAATACTTACACTTTCTTGCAGGAATTAATTCATGCATTACGGAGCCCCTCTGGTGACATGGTCAAAAAATAATTAAATTGTGGCCACAATATAGCTATAATGTGCGCACTCCTTCTAATTCGTGGCCACAAATTAATATTTTGTGGCCACGAATTAGTATTAGTATTTATTATTAATGAAATGAGTGTAAAGTGAGCACGAAATACTAACTAGAAAAATTTCTAAAGAAATTTTGAGTGTGCCTGACTCTGGCCCCGTCGCCCCCATACATTATTATTGACACTGCTCAGCAAATTCAGTAAAACAAGCTGTGTGAGTGAAAACAGCCCCTCCCCCCTCTGCTCCCTCAGGCAGGAGTGAGGTTGCCAAGCAACCAGGGCCAACTGCCGGGCCCTAATCAGCAGAGCAGTTAGGTGCACCTGTTAGAATGTCAGTTGGAAATGCCCAGAGAGAGAGACAAAATGCTGAAACCACCCGTCGAAAAAGACGGTGTTGTGGCCAAACCATTTGGCCTATCATTGAACCGACTTCATTTTGAGCATCGTGAGCTCTTCCTGAACGTCTACATTACTGTTTTGTGTGATAACATGAAGAAATGTGCCCTGTACGAGCGCTCAAAGAAACGTTACTTCTGCTTTCCTCCAGAAATTTTCCTGCTTTTTTAACATGGCAGTCTATGGGGCTGTGGATGGGTGTTGCTGCCGCATCTTTGTGTGTGACGCCAAAACTATAAAGCTGACAGCTTCAGCAGTGTTATCACTGCGACCACCACACATTTTCCTACGTTTGTAGCTATAAATTATTTCTGTAGAGAGACATTTGCGGCCTCAATCGCAGTTTACAAATTTTTTTTCCGACGAATTTCTCTCTTCCTCTGCCCTCTAGCGATGATGTCACCAACTGTAACTCGCAAACATTCTACCAATACACACCCATTCATTTTTTGGTGTGGTTTTTGGTGATTTTCGGCAAAACCGTTCAGTGAAACCCTTAGAAAAGTCATAGCATACCGATCCCGGCGGAGCCGGTCGATTTGACACCTTTTTTGTTGTGCGACCAAAAGTCTGGGAGGAGTAGTCGACCGAAAAACGTACGGAAGAATAATAATAAGAAGAATAATAAGTATGGGGAATAGTATATAGTGTGCTCTTTCAGGCACACTCAATAATAAGTATGGGGAATAGTATATAGTGTGCTCTTTCAGGCACACTCAATAATAATAATAAGCGCGGGGAATAACATATAGTGTGCTCTTTCAGGCACACTCAATTAGTATTTAGTGCGCACATTATAGCTATATTGTGGCCACAATTTAATTTTTTTTGACCATGTCACCAGAGGGGCTCCGTAATGCATGAATTAATTCCTGCAAGTTTAATAAAGTGTAAGTATTCATTATATACCCATGATGTCTGTATTCTACTAAACGTTTCAGAGTTTATCTTAACTTCTGACTTAACACAACAAAACAACCAAATGTTTACACTTTATTAAACTTGCAGGAATTAATTCATGCATAGATTGTCTCAATGGCTAGCTGCTACAGTTTCCGAGATGCGTGTTAACCCGCCTTCTGCAGCGAACGAGTTCCGGAGCACTGAACTGTCAATCAAAAACTCCTTAGCCAATGGGGACACACCCCTGAGAAAGCCCACCGCCCACCTGAGAGGTTTGTGTCAGAACTGCAAAAAATCAAAAAAATCAAAAAATCAGGGAGCGCAAACGAGAGAGAGGTGGCAGCGAAACCACAAAGACAACAGTGAGAGCAAAACCCCGTTTACTGAAAAAGAAACAAAGCAAACTGGAATCAAAATATAGTCATCCAAAAATTTAAAGGACTCATATATTTGTATATATATATATGTATATATATAATGTTTTTTCACGTTATGTTTGTTATGTTATGTTTGAGATTACATTTTTTGCTTCACTGAGTTTTTTTCTCTTAAATTAAGTTTTATTCTTTCTTTTGTTTGACACTGAAGAAGTTTAGTTTGGATTGATTTGACACAAAAGTAATTCCATATGTTCGAGGCTTTTAGCTGAGTCTCTCCGTGATTTTGGTATGCTACATGTTAGCATTGGTGCTTCCTAGCAGATGCATTGATCATCTGTACTCTCACACTGCGCCCTGTACACGGGGCTCTCAGGCTGAAGGGCTGAAAGAGCTTCTACATACTGCTGTATTAACCAGTACAGAAACATAAAACATGACTTTGGTCATCACCAATGCTGTTCACTTAGGCTGCATTTATATCTGCTGTGAACTCCTGATCTTAACATTTTGTTTAGTGTTTTACAGAAGTTTGAACGTGTTCTTACCTGTTGTTGTCTTCATGAAGCTCTCTGACGCTGAGAATGCAGACAGAGCAGGAAGCAGTTCTTATATCAGCAGAGAGGAGAGGGTGGAGGCTGCCATCTATCACGTGATGTCAAAGAAATGGTCTGACTTCAAACCAGTAACAGGGAAGTCAGACTGAAACGCAGCAGTGGACCCACACACTTAGGACTGAAGAATTCAACTGGGACTTTGTATATAATTCAGTGTTAGTGGAGACAACCAGCCGAACGTCATGACTGACAACACAAACATGGAGAGGCAGCATCACTATGACTGTCTGCTACAATGTGGCTCTTCCTCTGTGTGTGCCCTCGTCCAGCATAGATGTCACTCTCATTTATTTCAGTGTGATTGTAAAACAATGAACTTAACACTGTTAAATGAAGACATCTGTAAATATCAGTTATTATGCAGAGTTCATAGAAACAGTCTGACTTTAAAGCAGTAAAGGGGTGTAAGTATACACTCTGCAACATCCTGCTGCACACTTCAGAGAACCACATGCTTCCTCAGGAAGAAGAGTCTGCTCAGCCTCAGTGTTATATCTATATATGGCTATAGTCTGACCCTTTTCCTGGTTTGAATCAGACTGAAAGTGAAATCTCTAAAAGCACCTCTCAACAGTCAAAGTGACTCTAAATGCTGTGCATGTGTTGATGACTTGATGTTTTCTTCATGTGCTGGTGTTTTGTCTGTTTGCAGGTGTTTTCTTACATTGCATGTGTTGAGCTCTCAGGACTTCTAAAGACTGACAAAGTAACAAAGTTTTATCAAAGACGCAGACGGGTTGAGGTTGACTGGACTGATCGGTCAGGGCTGCTGCTAGTCAGTTTGGTGCACTAAGCATATTGGTTTATTGAGTGTGCCTGAAAGAGCACACTATATGTTATTCCCCGCGCTTATTATTATTATTGAGTGTGCCTGAAAGAGCACACTATATACTATCCACCATACTTATTATTCTTCTTGTTGAGTGTGCCTGAAAGAGCACACTATATACTATCCACCATACTTATTATTCTTCTTATTGAGTGTGCCTGAAAGAGCACACTATATACTATTCCTCGGGTATATTATTATTATAATTCTTACGTTTCTTACGTGTTTTTTTTGACGCACTACTCCTCCCACAGTTTTGGTCGCACATACACAAAAAAGGTGTCAAATCGTTCTTTGAACGCTCGTACAGGGCACATTTCTTCATGTTATCACACAAAACAGTAATGTAGACGTTCAGGAAGAGCTCACGATGCTCACAGTAAAGTCGGTTCAGAGATTGGAGCAACGGTTTGGTCAGGAGTCCTTTCTGTTCGAGGGGTGGCTTTCAGACGTTTTTCTCTCTCTCAGCACTGTTTAATCTCACACAGCAGCTGCGGTTGATTGCTCTGCTCTGATTGGTGGGCTCCACCTGGCCCCTCTCACAGACACAGACAGGGAGCAGAGGGGGGAGGGGCTGTTTTCACTGTCTTTATAATATCAATGACTATCAGGGCTACATTTTTAATGTCGGCCATTTTATCCGAGACAAAATTCTTTCAAAATAAGAGTCCCTTCAAAATAAAAGACTTTGGAAAACCCTCTAATTAACAGACAAAACACACACACACGCACATGCACACGCTGACAGCTATTTAATGTAGGGCTCGACGGGGCCAGAGTCAGGCACACTCAAAATTTCTTTAGAAATTTTTCTAGTTGAGTGTGCCTGAAAGAGCACACTATATACTATCCACCATACTTATTATTCTTATTATTATTATTGGTGTGGGTGCCCAGAGGGCGACCACACTATTGTTATTCAAATCTTTATTGGTGTGGGTGCCCAGAGGGCGACCACACTATTGTTATTCAAATCTTTATTATTATTGGTGTGGGTGCCCAGAGGGCGACCACACTATTGTTATTCAAATCTTTACTATTATTATTATTATTTTTCTTCCGTACGTTTTTCGCCGCATTACTACTCCTACAAATTTTGTCCTACAAAAATAAAACTTATATCACTAGATTCAGCTCATTTAGGACATGATGGCTATTTATTTTACAAATTTCTACTATTAATATTTTTCAAATTATTCAACTATTTCTACAAATGTTTTACCATTTGAAATGCATTGTACTAACTTCAAATCTTTCTACAAACCTTCCACAAACATTCTACTTTTTAAACTACTTCTACTACTACTACAGACTTCATTCAAATTTCAAATTGTACACAAGATCTTAAACTATTAAACTCGTATTTAACTCTTTTTAAAATCTTTTACCGTTTTTAAACTATCAAGGCTCAAATTTGAGCAGGTTTTTACTCAAATTCTGCGTTTATAATGGGTGTGTATTGGTAGAATGTCCCAGACCTAGAGTTGGTGATGTCATCGCTAGAGGGCAGAGAGAGAGAGAAATTCGTCAAAAAAAAAAATTGTAAACTGCGCTCCAGGCCACAAATGTCTCTCTACAGAAATAATTTATAGCTAGAAACGTAGGAAAATTTGTGGTGGTCGCAGTAATAACACTGCTGAAGCTGTCGGCTTTATAGTTTTGGCGTGAGACACAAAGATGCGGCAGCAACACCAACCCACGGCCACATCTACTCCCATGTTAACGGGAGAGGAGAAATTTCCAAAAGGAGCAGGGAGCACCTGTTCTTTCTATGACTACCAAGGCCAAAGTTTATACAATTTTCACCTAAAATATATATGTAGATGATCAGGAAGAGCTCAGGATGCTCACAGTGAAGTCGGTTCAATGATAGGCCAAACGGTTTGGCCACCACACCGTCTTGTTCGACGGGCGGTTTCAGCATTTTCTCTCTCTCTCTCTGGGCATTTCCAACTGACATTCTAACAGGTGCACCTAACTGCTCTGGGCAGTTGGCCCTGGTTGCTTGGCAACCTCAAGCCTGTCTGAGGGAGGAGAGGGGGGAGGGGCTATTTTCACTGTCTCTTATATAATCAATGACTATCAAGGCTACATTTTTAATGTCGGCCATTTTATCCTTCTCTCTCGCAGACACACACAGACAGAAAGACAGACAGACACCCCCCACACACATAATCAGACACACACAGAAAACACACACACACACATACTCAGACATACACACAGAGACAAGACAAAAGGCTTTCAAAATAAGAGTACCTTCAAAATGTTTATACTATACTTTCTTATACCATTCTACTTTTTTCAGCTAATTTCACACTTCCTTATGCTATTCTACTTTTTTCAGCTAATTTCACACTTTGTTATACCATTCTACTTTTTTCAGCTAATTTCACACTTTGTTACACCATTCTACTTTTTTCAGCTGATTTCACACTTTGTTACACCATTCTACTTTTTTCAGCTAATTTCACACTTTCTAATACTATTCTACTTTTTTCAGCTAATTTCACACTTTGTTACACCATTCTACTTTTTTTCAGCTAATTTCACACTTTCTAATACTATTCTACTTTTTTCAGCTAATTTCACACTTTGTTACACCATTCTACTTTTTTCAGCTAATTTCACACTTTCTTATACTATTCTACTTTTTTCAGCTGATTTCACACTTTGTCATACTATTGTACTTTTTTCAGCTAATTTCACACTTTGTTATACCATTCTACTTTTTCAGCTAATTTCACACTTTGTTATACCATTCCACTTTTTTCAGCTAATTTCACACTTTCTTATACCATTCTACTCTTTTCAGCTCATTTCACATTTTTAAGATATATCTTTTATGGCCTTTTCAAGCTTTATAGTATAGAGACAGCTGAAGAGTGACAAGAATGTGGGGAGAGAGAGACGGGGGAATGACATGCAGCGACGGGCGGCAGAGGGCACCCACACCGCACTTTCCGCAGGAAATGCAGTTTTCTAGTTATTGGTGTGGGTGCCCAGAGGGCGACCACACTATTGTTATTCAAATCTTTATTATTATTATTTTTCTTCCGTACGTTTTTCGCCGCATAACTACTCCTACAAATTTTGTCCTACAAAAATAAAACTTATATCACTAGATTCAGCTCATTTAGGACATGATGGCTATTACTTTTCACATTTCTACTATTAATATTTTACAAATTATTCAACTTTTTCTACAAAAATTTTACCATTTGAAATGCATTGTACAAACTTCAAATCTTTCTACAAACCTTCTACAAACATTCTACATTTTAAACTACTTCTACTACTACTACAGACTTCATTCAAATTACAAATTGTACACAAGATCTTAAACTATTAAACTCGTATTTAACTCTTTTTAAAATCTTTTACCGTTTTTAAACTATCAAGGCTCAAAGTTGAGCAGGTTTTTACTCAAATTCTGCGTTTATAATGGGTGTGTATTGGTAGAATGTCCCAGACCTAGAGTGGGTGATGTCATCGCTAGAGGGCAGAGAGAGAGAGAAATTCGTCAAAAAAAAAATTTGTAAACTGCGATTGAGGCCACAAATGTCTCTCTACAGAAATAATTTATCGCTAGAAACGTAGGAAAATTTGTGGTGGTCGCAGTGATAACACTGCTGAAGCTGTCGGCTTTATAGTTTTGGCGTGAGACACAAAGATGCGGCAGCAACACCAACCCACGGCCGCATCTACGCCCATGTTAACGGGAGAGGAGAAATTTCCAAAAGGAGCAGGGAGCACCTGTTCTTTCTATGACTTCCGAGGCCAAAGTTTATACAATTTTCACCTAAAATATATATGTAGATGATCAGGAAGAGCTCAGGATGCTCACAGTGAAGTCGGTTCAATGATAGGCCAAACGGTTTGGCCACCACACCGTCTTGTTCGACGGGCGGTTTCAGCATTTTGTCTCTCTCTCTGGGCATTTCCAACTGACATTCTAACAGGTGCACCTAACTGCTCTGCTGATTAGGGCCGGCAGTTGGCCCTGGTTGCTTGGCAACCTCAAGCCTGTCTGAGGGAGGAGAGGGGGGAGGGGCTATCTTAATCAATGACTATCAAGGCTACATTTTTAATGTCGGCCATTTTATCCTTCTCTCTCACAGACAGACAGACAGACAGAAAGACAGACAGACACCCCCACACACATACTCAGACACACACACACACACACACACACACATGCTCAGACAGACACACAGAGACAAGACAAAAGGCTTTCAAAATAAGAGTACCTTCAAAATATTTATACTATACTTTCTTATATTATTCTACTTTTTTCAGCTAATTTCACACTTTGTTATACTATTGTACTTTTTTCAGCTAATTTTACACTTAATTATACTATTGTACTTTTTCAGCTAATTTTACACTTTGTTATACCATTCTACTTTTTTCAGCTAATTTCACACTTCCTTATACTATTCTACTTTTTTCAGCTAATTTCACACTTTGTTATACTATTGTACTTTTTCAGCTAATTTTACACTTTGTTATACCATTCTACTTTTTTCAGCTAATTTCACACTTATACCATTCTACTTTTTTTCAGCTAATTTCACACTTTCTTATACCATTATACTTTTTTCAGCTAATTTCACACTTTCTTATACCATTCTACTCTTTTCAGCTCATTTCACATTTTTAAGATATATCTTTTATGGCCTTTTCAAGCTTTATAATATAGAGACAGCTGAAGAGTGACAGAAATGTGGGGAGAGAGACGGGGGAATGACATGCAGAAAAGGGCGGCAGGTCGGATTCAAACCCTGGGCCGCTGGGGCTTTGTACCGGCGGCGGAGGGCACCCACACCGCACTTTCCGCAGGAAATGCAGTTTTCTAGTTGGTGTGGGTGCCCAGAGGGCGACCACACTATTGTTCTTCAAATCTTTATTATTATTTTTCTTCCGTACGTTTTTCGCCGCATAACTACTCCTACAAATTTTGTCCTACAAAAATAAAACTTATATCACTAGATTCAGCTCATTTAGGACATGATGGCTATTACTTTTCACATTTCTACTATTAATAATTTTCAAATTATTCAACTTTTTCTACAATTTTTTGTACCATTTGAAATGCATTGTACTAACTTCAAATCTTTCTACAAACCTTCCACAAACATTCTACCTTTTAAACTACTTCTACTACTACTACAGACTTCATTCAAATTTCAAATTGTACACAAGATCTTAAACTATTAAACTCGTATTTAACTCTTTTTAAAATCTTTTACCGTTTTTAAACTATCAAGGCTCAAAGTTGAGCAGGTTTTTACTCAAATTCTGCGTTTATAATGGGTGTGTATTGGTAGAATGTCCCAGACCTAGAGTGGGTGATGTCATCGCTAGAGGGCAGAGAGAGAGAGAAATTCGTCAAAAAAAAAAATTGTAAACTGCGATTGAGGCCACAAATGTCTCTCTACAGAAATAATTTTATAGCTAGAAATGTATGAAAATTTGTGGTGGTCGCAGTGATAACACTGCTGAAGCTGTCGGCTTTATAGTTTTGGCGTGAGACACAAAGATGCGGCAGCAACACCGATCCACGGCCCCATCTCCTCCCATGTTAACGGGAGAGGAGAAATTTCCAAAAGGAGCAGGGAGCACCTGTTCTTTGTATCACCACGAAGGCCAAAGTTTATCCAATTTTCGCCTGAAAATCTGCCCAGACATGGTCCACGAGACGAGCTTACTGATGGTACTTTCGGATTTTGGTTTGTGGCACACCTTATGGCATTTTTTGCCACCTCTTCGAGGGAGTTCATTTGAAGATTTTCTCTGTGTGTCTCTCTGGGCATTGCCAACTGACATTCTAACAGGTGCACCTAACTGCTCTGCTGATTAGGGCAGTTGGCCCTGGTTGCTTGGCAACCTCAAGCCTGTCTGAAGGAGGAGAGGGGGAGGGGCTATCTTAATCAATGACTATCAAGGCTACATTTTTAATGTCGGCCATTTTATCCTTCTCTCTCGCAGACACACACACACACACACACACACACACACACACAGACAAGACAAAAGGCTTTCAAAATAAGAGTCCCTTCAAAATAAAAGACTTTGAAAAACTCTCTTTGACAGACAGACAGACAGACAGATCAAAGGCTTTCAAAATAAGAGTCCCTTCAAAATAAGAGTCCCTTCAAAATAAAAGACTTTGTAAAACTCTCTCCTTAACGGACACAGATTTTGTACTACAGAAATAAAAATTATATCACTAGATTCAGCTCATTTAGGACATTACTACAATTATTTTAGTAATTTCTACTATTCATATTTTACATATTCAACTTTTTCTACAATTTTATCCCATTTAAATAAATTGTACAAACTTCAAATCTTTCTACAAACCTTCAACAAATATTTATACTATACATCCTTATACCATTCTACTTTTTCAGCTACTTTGTTATACCAGTCTACTTTTTTCAGCTAATTTCACACTTTCTTATACTATTGTACTTTTTTCAGCTAATTTCACACTTCCTTATGCTATTCTACTTTTTTCAGCTAATTTCACACTTTCTTATACTATTGTACTTTTTTCAGCTAATTTCACACTTTCTTATACTATTCTACTTTTTTCAGCTAATTTCACACTTTCTTATACTATTGTACTTTTTTTCAGCTAATTTCACACTTCCTTATGCTATTCTACTTTTTTCATCTAATTTCACACTTTCTTATACTATTCTACTTTTTTCAGCTAATTTCACACTTTCTTATACCATTCTAATTTTTTTCAGCTAATTTCACACTTTGTTATATTATTGTACTTTTTCAGCTAATTTTACACTTTGTTATACCATTCTACTTTTTTCAGCTAATTTCACACTTTATTATATTATTGTACTTTTTTCAGCTAATTTTACACTTTGTTATACCATTCTACTTTTTTCAGCTAATTTCACAATTTTAAGATATATCTTTTATGGCCTTTTCAAGCTTTATTTTATAGAGACAGCTGAAGAGTGACAGAAATGTGGGGAGAGAGAGACGGGGAAATGACATGCAGCAACGGGCAGCAACGGGCAGCAACGGGCGGCAGAGGGCACCCACACCGCACTTTCCGCAGGAAATGCAGTTTTCTAGTTATTATTTTTCTTCCGTACGTTTTTCGCCGCATAACTACTCCTACAAATTTTGTCCTACAAAAATAAAACTTATATCACTAGATTCAGCTCATTTAGGACATGATGGCTATTACTTTTCACATTTCTACTATTAATATTTTACAAATTATTCAACTTTTTCTACAAAAATTTTACCATTTGAAATGCATTGTACTAACTTCAAATCTTTCTACAAACCTTCTACAAACATTCTACTTTTTAAACTACTTCTACTACTACTACAGACTTCATTCAAATTACAAATTGTACACAAGATCTTAAACTATTAAACTCGTATTTAACTCTTTTTAAAATCTTTTACCGTTTTTAAACTATCAAGGCTCAAAGTTGAGCAGGTTTTTACTCAAATTCTGCGTTTATAATGGGTGTGTATTGGTAGAATGTCCCAGACCTAGAGTGGGTGATGTCATCGCTAGAGGGCAGAGAGAGAGAGAAATTCGTCAAAAAAAATTTGTAAACTGCGATTGAGGCCACAAATGTCTCTCTACAGAAATAATTTATCGCTAGAAACGTAGGAAAATTTGTGGTGGTCGCAGTGATAACACTGATGAAGCTGTCGGCTTTATAGTTTTGGCGTGAGACACAAAGATGCGGCAGCAACACCAACCCACGGCCGCATCTACGCCCATGTTAACGGGAGAGGAGAAATTTCCAAAAGGAGCAGGGAGCACCTGTTCTTTCTAGGACTACCAAGGCCAAAGTTTATACAATTTTCACCTAAAATATATATGTAGATGATCAGGAAGAGCTCAGGATGCTCACAGTGAAGTCGGTTCAATGATAGGCCAAACGGTTTGGCCACCACACCGTCTTGTTCGACGGGCGGTTTCAGCATTTTCTCTCTCTCTTTGGGCATTTCCAACTGACATTCTAACAGGTGCACCTAACTGCTCTGCGGCAGTTGGCCCTGGTTGCTTGGCAACCTCAAGCCTGTCTGAGGGAGGAGAGGGGGGAGGGGCTATCTTAATCAATGACTATCAAGGCTACATTTTTAATGTCGGCCATTTTATCCTTCTCTCTCGCAGACACAGACAGACAGAAAGACAGACAGACACCCCCCACACACATACTCAGACACACACACACAAACACACACACACATACTTAGACAGACACACAGAGACAAGACAAAAGGCTTTCAAAATAAGAGTACCTTCAAAATATTTATACTATACTTTCTTGTACTATTCTACTTTTTTCAGCTAATTTCACACTTTCTTATACCATTCTACTTTTTTCAGCTAATTTCACACTTCCTTACACCATTCTACTTTTTTCAGCTAATTTCACACTTCCTTACACCATTCTACTTTTTTCAGCTCATTTCACACTTTCTTTTACCATTCTACTTTTTTCAGCTCATTTCACACTTTCTTATACTATTCTACTTTTTTTCAGCTAATTTCACGCTTTGTTATACCATTCTACTTTTTTCAGCTAATTTCACACTTTCTTATACCATTCTTCTTTTTTCAGCTACTTTCACACTTTCTTATACCATTCCACTTTTTTCAGCTAATTTCACACTTTCTTATACCATTATACTCTTTTCATCTCATTTCACATTTTTAAGATATATCTTTTATGGCCTTTTCAAGCTTTATAGTATAGAGACAGCTGAAGAGTGACAGGAATGTGGGCAGAGAGAGACGGGGGAATGACATGCAGCAACGGGCGGCAGAGGGCACCCACACCGCACTTTCCGCAGGAAATGCAGTTTTCTAGTTGGTGTGGGTGCCCAGAGGGCGACCACACTATTGTTCTTCAAATCTTTATTATTATTTTTTCTTCCGTACGTTTTTCGCCGCATAACTACTCCTACAAATTTTGTCCTACAAAAATAAAACTTATATCACTAGATTCAGCTCATTTAGGACATGATGGCTATTACTTTTCACATTTCTACTATTAATAATTTTCAAATTATTCAACTTTTTCTACAATTTTTTGTACCATTTGAAATGCATTGTACTAACTTCAAATCTTTCTACAAACCTTCCACAAACATTCTACCTTTTAAACTACTTCTACTACTACTACAGACTTCATTCAAATTTCAAATTGTACACAAGATCTTAAACTATTAAACTCGTATTTAACTCTTTTTAAAATCTTTTACCGTTTTTAAACTATCAAGGCTCAAAGTTGAGCAGGTTTTTACTCAAATTCTGCGTTTATAATGGGTGTGTATTGGTAGAATGTCCCAGACCTAGAGTGGGTGATGTCATCGCTAGAGGGCAGAGAGAGAGAGAAATTCGTCAAAAAAAAAAATTGTAAACTGCGATTGAGGCCACAAATGTCTCTCTACAGAAATAATTTTATAGCTAGAAATGTAGGAAAATTTGTGGTGGTCGCAGTGATAACACTGCTGAAGCTGTCGGCTTTATAGTTTTGGCGTGAGACACAAAGATGCGGCAGCAACACCGATCCACGGCCCCATCTCCTCCCATGTTAACGGGAGAGGAGAAATTTCCAAAAGGAGCAGGGAGCACCTGTTCTTTGTATCACCACGAAGGCCAAAGTTTATCCAATTTTCGCCTGAAAATCTGCCCAGACATGGTCCACGAGACGAGCTTACTGATGGTACTTTCGGATTTTGGTTTGTGGCACACCTTATGGCATTTTTTGCCACCTCTTCGAGGGGAGTTCATTTGAAGATTTTCTCTGTGTGTCTCTCTGGGCATTGCCAACTGACATTCTAACAGGTGCACCTAACTGCTCTGCTGATTAGGGCAGTTGGCCCTGGTTGCTTGGCAACCTCAAGCCTGTCTGAAGGAGGAGAGGGGGGAGGGGCTATCTTAATCAATGACTATCAAGGCTACATTTTTAATGTCGGCCATTTTATCCTTCTCTCTCGCAGACACACACACACACACACACACACACACACACAGACAAGACAAAAGGCTTTCAAAATAAGAGTCCCTTCAAAATAAAAGACTTTGAAAAACTCTCTTTGACAGACAGACAGACAGACAGATCAAAGGCTTTCAAAATAAGAGTCCCTTCAAAATAAGAGTCCCTTCAAAATAAAAGACTTTGTAAAACTCTCTCCTTAACGGACACAGATTTTGTACTACAGAAATAAAAATTATATCACTAGATTCAGCTCATTTAGGACATTACTACAATTATTTTAGTAATTTCTACTATTCATATTTTACATATTCAACTTTTTCTACAATTTTATCCCATTTAAATAAATTGTACAAACTTCAAATCTTTCTACAAACCTTCAACAAATATTTATACTATACATCCTTATACCATTCTACTTTTTCAGCTACTTTGTTATACCAGTCTACTTTTTTCAGCTAATTTTACACTTTCTTATACCATTCTACTTTTTTCAGCTAATTTCACATTTTGTTATACCATTCTACTTTTTTCAGCTAATTTCACACTTTCTTATACTATTCTACTTTTTTCAGCTAATTTCACACTTTCTTATACTATTGTACTTTTTTCAGCTAATTTCACACTTCCTTATGCTATTCTACTTTTTTCAGCTAATTTCACACTTTCTTATACTATTCTACTTTTTTCAGCTAATTTCACACTTTCTTATACCATTCTACTTTTTTTCAGCTAATTTCACACTTTGTTATATTATTGTACTTTTTCAGCTAATTTTACACTTTGTTATACCATTCTACTTTTTTCAGCTAATTTCACACTTTATTATATTATTGTACTTTTTTCAGCTAATTTTACACTTTGTTATACCATTCTACTTTTTTCAGCTAATTTCACAATTTTAAGATATATCTTTTATGGCCTTTTCAAGCTTTATAGTATAGAGACAGCTGAAGAGTGACAGAAATGTGGGGAGAGAGAGACGGGGAAATGACATGCAGCAACGGGCAGCAACGGGCAGCAACGGGCGGCAGAGGGCACCCACACCGCACTTTCCGCAGGAAATGCAGTTTTCTAGTTATTATTTTTTCTTCCGTACGTTTTTCGCCGCATAACTACTCCTACAAATTTTGTCCTACAAAAATAAAACTTATATCACTAGATTCAGCTCATTTAGGACATGATGGCTATTACTTTTCACATTTCTACTATTAATAATTTTCAAATTATTTAACTTTTTCTACAATTTTTTGTACCATTTGAAATGCATTGTACTAACTTCAAATCTTTCTACAAACCTTCCACAAACATTCTACCTTTTAAACTACTTCTACTACTACTACAGACTTCATTCAAATTTCAAATTGTACACAAGATCTTAAACTATTAAACTCGTATTTAACTCTTTTTAAAATCTTTTACCGTTTTTAAACTATCAAGGCTCAAAGTTGAGCAGGTTTTTACTCAAATTCTGCGTTTATAATGGGTGTGTATTGGTAGAATGTCCCAGACCTAGAGTGCGTGATGTCATCGCTAGAGGCCAGAGGGAGAGAGAAATTTGTCAAAAAAAAAATTTGTAAACTGCGATTGAGGCCACAAATGTCTCTCTACAGAAATAATTTTATAGCTAGAAATGTAGGAAAATTTGTGGTGGTCGCAGTGATAACACTGCTGAAGCTGTCGGCTTTATAGTTTTGGCGTGAGACACAAAGATGCGGCAGCAACACCAACCCACGGCCGCATCTACGCCCATGTTAACGGGAGAGGAGAAATTTCCAAAAGGAGCAGGGAGCACCTGTTCTTTCTATGACTCCCGAGGCCAAGGTTTATACAATTTTCGCCTCAAATATGTATGTAAATGATCAGGAAGAGCTCAAGATGCTCACAGTGAAGTCGGTTCAATGATAGGCCAAACGGTTTGGCCACCACACCGTCTTTTCGACGGGCGGTTTCAGCATTTTCTCTCTCTCTCTCTGGGCATTTCCAACTGACATTCTAACAGGTGCACCTAACTGCTCTGGGCAGTTGGCCCTGGTTGCTTGGCAACCTCAAGCCTGTCTGAGGGAGGAGAGGGGGGAGGGGCTATTTTCACTGTCTTTTATATAATCAATGACTATCAAGGCCACATTTTTAATGTCGGCCATTTTATCCTTCTCTCTCGCAGACACAGACAGACAGAAAGACAGACAGACACCCCCCACACACATACTCAGACACACACACAAACACACACACACACATACTCAGACACACACAGAAAACACACACACACACATACTCAGACAGACACACAGAGACAAGACAAAAGGCTTTCAAAATAAGAGTACCTTCAAAATATTTATACTATACTTTCTTATACCATTCTACTTTTTTCAGCTAATTTCACACTTTCTTATGCCATTCTACTTTTTTCAGCTAATTTCACACTTTCTTATACCATTCTACTTTTTTCAGCTCATTTCACACTTTCTTATGCTATTCTACTTTTTTCAGCTAATTTCACACTTCCTTATACTATTCTACTTTTTTCAGCTAATTTCACACTTTCTTATGCTATTCTACTTTTTTCAGCTAATTTCACACTTCCTTATGCTATTCTACTTTTTTCAGCTAATTTCACACTTTCTTATGCTATTCTACTTTTTTCAGCTAATTTCACACTTCCTTATGCTATTCTACTAGAATAGAGAGAGACGGGGGAATGACATGCAGCAACGGGCGGCAGAGGGCACCCACACCGCACTTTCCGCAGGAAATGCAGTTTTCTAGTTGAGTGTGCCTGAAAGAGCACACTATATACTATTCCCCATACTTAATTTTATTATTGGTGTGGGTGCCCAGAGGGCGACCACACTATTGTTCTTCAAATCTTTATTATTATTTTTCTTCCGTACGTTTTTCGCCGCATAACTACTCCTACAAATTTTGTCCTACAAAAATAAAACTTATATCACTAGATTCAGCTCATTTAGGACATGATGGCTATTACTTTTCACATTTCTACTATTAATAATTTTCAAATTATTCAACTTTTTCTACAATTTTTTGTACCATTTGAAATGCATTGTACTAACTTCAAATCTTTCTACAAACCTTCCACAAACATTCTACCTTTTAAACTACTTCTACTACTACTACAGACTTCATTCAAATTTCAAATTGTACACAAGATCTTAAACTATTAAACTCGTATTTAACTCTTTTTAAAATCTTTTACCGTTTTTAAACTATCAAGGCTCAAAGTTGAGCAGGTTTTTACTCAAATTCTGCGTTTATAATGGGTGTGTATTGGTAGAATGTCCCAGACCTAGAGTGGGTGATGTCATCGCTAGAGGGCAGAGAGAGAGAGAAATTCGTCAAAAAAAAAAATTGTAAACTGCGATTGAGGCCACAAATGTCTCTCTACAGAAATAATTTTATAGCTAGAAATGTAGGAAAATTTGTGGTGGTCGCAGTGATAACACTGCTGAAGCTGTCGGCTTTATAGTTTTGGCGTGAGACACAAAGATGCGGCAGCAACACCGATCCACGGCCCCATCTCCTCCCATGTTAACGGGAGAGGAGAAATTTCCAAAAGGAGCAGGGAGCACCTGTTCTTTGTATCACCACGAAGGCCAAAGTTTATCCAATTTTCGCCTGAAAATCTGCCCAGACATGGTCCACGAGACGAGCTTACTGATGGTACTTTCGGATTTTGGTTTGTGGCACACCTTATGGCATTTTTTGCCACCTCTTCGAGGGAGTTCATTTGAAGATTTTCTCTGTGTGTCTCTCTGGGCATTGCCAACTGACATTCTAACAGGTGCACCTAACTGCTCTGCTGATTAGGGCAGTTGGCCCTGGTTGCTTGGCAACCTCAAGCCTGTCTGAAGGAGGAGAGGGGGAGGGGCTATCTTAATCAATGACTATCAAGGCTACATTTTTAATGTCGGCCATTTTATCCTTCTCTCTCGCAGACACACACACACACACACACACACACACAGACAAGACAAAAGGCTTTCAAAATAAGAGTCCCTTCAAAATAAAAGACTTTGAAAAACTCTCTTTGACAGACAGACAGACAGACAGATCAAAGGCTTTCAAAATAAGAGTCCCTTCAAAATAAGAGTCCCTTCAAAATAAAAGACTTTGTAAAACTCTCTCCTTAACGGACACAGATTTTGTACTACAGAAATAAAAATTATATCACTAGATTCAGCTCATTTAGGACATTACTACAATTATTTTAGTAATTTCTACTATTCATATTTTACATATTCAACTTTTTCTACAATTTTATCCCATTTAAATAAATTGTACAAACTTCAAATCTTTCTACAAACCTTCAACAAATATTTATACTATACATCCTTATACCATTCTACTTTTTCAGCTACTTTGTTATACCAGTCTACTTTTTTCAGCTAATTTCACACTTCCTTATGCTATTCTACTTTTTTCAGCTAATTTCACACTTTCTTATACTATTCTACTTTTTTCAGCTAATTTCACACTTTCTTATACCATTCTACTTTTTTTCAGCTAATTTCACACTTTGTTATATTATTGTACTTTTTCAGCTAATTTTACACTTTGTTATACCATTCTACTTTTTTCAGCTAATTTCACACTTTATTATATTATTGTACTTTTTTCAGCTAATTTTACACTTTGTTATACCATTCTACTTTTTTCAGCTAATTTCACAATTTTAAGATATATCTTTTATGGCCTTTTCAAGCTTTATAGTATAGAGACAGCTGAAGAGTGACAGAAATGTGGGGAGAGAGAGACGGGGAAATGACATGCAGCAACGGGCAGCAACGGGCAGCAACGGGCGGCAGAGGGCACCCACACCGCACTTTCCGCAGGAAATGCAGTTTTCTAGTTATTATTATTTTTCTTCCGTACGTTTTTCGCCGCATAACTACTCCTACAAATTTTGTCCTACAAAAATAAAACTTATATCACTAGATTCAGCTCATTTAGGACATGATGGCTATTACTTTTCACATTTCTACTATTAATATTTTACAAATTATTCAACTTTTTCTACAAAAAATTTTACCATTTGAAATGCATTGTACAAACTTCAAATCTTTCTACAAACCTTCTACAAACATTCTACTTTTTAAACTACTTCTACTACTACTACAGACTTCATTCAAATTACAAATTGTACACAAGATCTTAAACTATTAAACTCGTATTTAACTCTTTTTAAAATCTTTTACCGTTTTTAAACTATCAAGGCTCAAAGTTGAGCAGGTTTTTACTCAAATTCTGCGTTTATAATGGGTGTGTATTGGTAGAATGTCCCAGACCTAGAGTGGGTGATGTCATCGCTAGAGGGCAGAGAGAGAGAGAAATTCATCAAAAAAAAAAAAATTTGTAAACTGCAATTGAGGCCACAAATGTCTCTCTACAGAAATAATTTATCGCTAGAAATGTAGGAAAATTTGTGGTGGTCGCAGTGATAACACTGCTGAAGCTGTCGGCTTTATAGTTTTGCCGTGAGACACAAAGATGCGGCAGCAACACCAACCCACGGCCGCATCTACTCCCATGTTAACGGGAGAGGAGATATTTCCAAAAGGAGCAGGGAGCACCTGTTCTTTCTATGATTACCAAGGCCAAAGTTTATACAATTTTCGCCTCAAATATATATGTAAATGATCAGGAAGAGCTCAAGATGCTCACAGTGAAGTCGGTTCAATGATAGGCCAAACGGTTTGGCCACCACACCGTCTTTTTCGACGGGCGGTTTCAGCATTTTCTCTCTCTCTCTCTGGGCATTTCCAACTGACATTCTAACAGGTGCACCTAACTGCTCTGGGCAGTTGGCCCTGGTTGCTTGGCAACCTCAAGCCTGTCTGAGGGAGGAGAGGGGGGAGGGGCTATTTTCACTGTCTTTTATATAATCAATGACTATCAAGGCCACATTTTTAATGTCGGCCATTTTATCCTTCTCTCTCGCAGACACAGACAGATAGAAAGACAGACAGACACCCCCCACACACATACTCAGACACACACAGAAAACACACACACACACATACTCAGACAGACACACAGAGACAAGACAAAAGGTTTTCAAAATAAGAGTACCTTCAAAATATTTATACTATACTTTCTTATACCATTCTACTTTTTTCAGCTAATTTCACACTTTCTTATACTATTGTACTTTTTTCAGCTAATTTCACACTTTCTTATACTATTGTACTTTTTTCAGCTAATTTCACACTTTCTTATAGTATTGTACTTTTTTCAGCTAATTTCACACTTCCTTATGCTATTGTACTTTTTTCAGCTAATTTCACACTTCCTTATGCTATTGTACTTTTTTCAGCTAATTTCGCACTTTCTCATACTATTGTACTTTTTTCAGCTAATTTCACACTTCCTTATGCTATTCTACTTTTTTCAGCTAATTTTACACTTTCTTATACTATTCTAATTTTTTTCAGCTAATTTCACACTCTCTTATACTATTCTACTTTTCTCAGCTAATTTCACACTTTCTTATGCTATTGTACTTTTTTCAGCTAATTTCACACTTCCTTATGCTATTCTACTTTTTTCAGCTAATTTCACACTTTCTTATACTATTCTACTTTTCTCAGCTAATTTCACACTTCCTTATGTTATTCTACTTTTTTCAGCTAATTTTACACTTTCTTATACTATTCTAATTTTTTCAGCTAATTTCACACTCTCTTATACTATTCTACTTTTTTCAGCTAATTTCACACTTTCTTATGCTATTGTACTTTTTTCAGCTAATTTCACACTTCCTTATGCTATTCTACTTTTTTCAGCTAATTTTACACTTTCTTATACTATTCTACTTTTTTCAGCTAATTTCACACTCTCTTATACTATTCTACTTTTCTCAGCTAATTTCACACTTTCTTATGCTATTCTACTTTTTTCAGCTAATTTCACACTTTCTTATGCTATTCTACTTTTTTCAGCTAATTTCACACTTTCTTATACCATTCTACTTTTTTCGGCTAATTTCACACTTCCTTATGCTATTCTACTTTTTTTCAGCTAATTTCACACTTTGTTATACCATTCTACTTTTTTCAGCTAATTTCACACTTTGTTATACCATTCTTTTTTTTTAGCTAATTTCACACTTCCTTATACTATTCTAATTTTTTCAGCTAATTTCACACTTTCTTATACTATTCTACTTTTTTCAGCTAATTTCACACTTTGTTATAATATTCTACTCTTTTCAGCTCATTTCACATTTTTAAGATATATGTTTTATGGCCTTTTCAAGCTTTATAGTATAGAGAAAGCTGAAGAGTGACAGAAATGTGGAGAGAGAGAGACGGGGGAATGACATGCAGCAACGGGCGGCAGAGGGCACCCACACCGCACTTTCCGCAGGAAATGCAGTTTTCTAGTTATTATTATTTTTCTTCCGTACGTTTTTCGCCGCATAACTACTCCTACAAATTTTGTCCTACAAAAATAAAACTTATATCACTAGATTCAGCTCATTTAGGACATGATGGCTATTACTTTTCACATTTCTACTATTAATATTTTACAAATTATTCAACTTTTTCTACAAAAATTTTACCATTTGAAATGCATTGTACAAACTTCAAATCTTTCTACAAACCTTCTACAAACATTCTACTTTTTAAACTACTTCTACTACTACTACAGACTTCATTCAAATTACAAATTGTACACAAGATCTTAAACTATTAAACTCGTATTTAACTCTTTTTAAAATCTTTTACCGTTTTTAAACTATCAAGGCTCAAAGTTGAGCAGGTTTTTACTCAAATTCTGCGTTTATAATGGGTGTGTATTGGTAGAATGTCCCAGACCTAGAGTGGGTGATGTCATCGCTAGAGGGCAGAGAGAGAGAGAAATTCATCAAAAAAAAAAATTTGTAAACTGCAATTGAGGCCACAAATGTCTCTCTACAGAAATAATTTATCGCTAGAAATGTAGGAAAATTTGTGGTGGTCGCAGTGATAACACTGCTGAAGCTGTCGGCTTTATAGTTTTGCCGTGAGACACAAAGATGCGGCAGCAACACCAACCCACGGCCGCATCTACTCCCATGTTAACGGGAGAGGAGATATTTCCAAAAGGAGCAGGGAGCACCTGTTCTTTCTATGATTACCAAGGCCAAAGTTTATACAATTTTCGCCTCAAATATATATGTAAATGATCAGGAAGAGCTCAAGATGCTCACAGTGAAGTCGGTTCAATGATAGGCCAAACGGTTTGGCCACCACACCGTCTTTTCGACGGGCGGTTTCAGCATTTTCTCTCTCTCTCTCTGGGCATTTCCAACTGACATTCTAACAGGTGCACCCTAACTGCTCTGGGCAGTTGGCCCTGGTTGCTTGGCAACCTCAAGCCTGTCTGAGGGAGGAGAGGGGGGAGGGGGCTATTTTCACTGTCTTTTATATAATCAATGACTATCAAGGCCACATTTTTAATGTCGGCCATTTTATCCTTCTCTCTCGCAGACACAGACAGATAGAAAGACAGACAGACACCCCCACACACATACTCAGACACACACAGAAAACACACACACACACATACTCAGACAGACACACAGAGACAAGACAAAAGGTTTTCAAAATAAGAGTACCTTCAAAATATTTATACTATACTTTCTTATACCATTCTACTTTTTTCAGCTAATTTCACACTTTCTTATACTATTGTACTTTTTTCAGCTAATTTCACACTTTCTTATACTATTGTACTTTTTTCAGCTAATTTCACACTTTCTTATAGTATTGTACTTTTTTCAGCTAATTTCACACTTCCTTATGCTATTGTACTTTTTTCAGCTAATTTCACACTTCCTTATGCTATTGTACTTTTTTCAGCTAATTTCGCACTTTCTCATACTATTGTACTTTTTTCAGCTAATTTCACACTTCCTTATGCTATTCTACTTTTTTCAGCTAATTTTACACTTTCTTATACTATTCTAATTTTTTCAGCTAATTTCACACTCTCTTATACTATTCTACTTTTTTCAGCTAATTTCACACTTTCTTATGCTATTGTACTTTTTTCAGCTAATTTCACACTTCCTTATGCTATTCTACTTTTTTCAGCTAATTTTACACTTTCTTATACTATTCTACTTTTTTCAGCTAATTTCACACTCTCTTATACTATTCTACTTTTCTCAGCTAATTTCACACTTTCTTATGCTATTGTACTTTTTTCAGCTAATTTCACACTTCCTTATGCTATTCTACTTTTTTCAGCTAATTTCACACTTTCTTATACTATTCTACTTTTCTCAGCTAATTTCACACTTCCTTATGTTATTCTACTTTTTTCAGCTAATTTTACACTTTCTTATACTATTCTAATTTTTTTCAGCTAATTTCACACTCTCTTATACTATTCTACTTTTTTTCAGCTAATTTCACACTTTCTTATGCTATTGTACTTTTTTCAGCTAATTTCACACTTCCTTATGCTATTCTACTTTTTTCAGCTAATTTTACACTTTCTTATACTATTCTACTTTTTTCAGCTAATTTCACACTCTCTTATACTATTCTACTTTTCTCAGCTAATTTCACACTTTCTTATGCTATTCTACTTTTTTCAGCTAATTTCACACTTTCTTATGCTATTCTACTTTTTTCAGCTAATTTCACACTTTCTTATACCATTCTACTTTTTTCGGCTAATTTCACACTTCCTTATGCTATTCTACTTTTTTTCAGCTAATTTCACACTTTGTTATACCATTCTACTTTTTTCAGCTAATTTCACACTTTGTTATACCATTCTTTTTTTTTAGCTAATTTCACACTTCCTTATACTATTCTAATTTTTTCAGCTAATTTCACACTTTCTTATACTATTCTACTTTTTTCAGCTAATTTCACACTTTGTTATAATATTCTACTCTTTTCAGCTCATTTCACATTTTTAAGATATATGTTTTATGGCCTTTTCAAGCTTTATAGTATAGAGAAAGCTGAAGAGTGACAGAAATGTGGAGAGAGAGAGACGGGGGAATGACATGCAGCAACGGGCGGCAGAGGGCACCCACACCGCACTTTCCGCAGGAAATGCAGTTTTCTAGTTATTGGTGTGGGTGCCCAGAGGGCGACCACACTATTGTTATTCAAATCTTTATTATTATTTTTCTTCCGTACGTTTTTCGCCGCATAACTACTCCTACAAATTTTGTCCTACAAAAATAAAACTTATATCACTAGATTCAGCTCATTTAGGACATGATGGCTATTACTTTTCACATTTCTACTATTAATATTTTACAAATTATTCAACTTTTTCTACAAAAATTTTACCATTTGAAATGCATTGTACAAACTTCAAATCTTTCTACAAACCTTCTACAAACATTCTACTTTTTAAACTACTTCTACTACTACTACAGACTTCATTCAAATTACAAATTGTACACAAGATCTTAAACTATTAAACTCGTATTTAACTCTTTTTAAAATCTTTTACCGTTTTTAAACTATCAAGGCTCAAAGTTGAGCAGGTTTTTACTCAAATTCTGCGTTTGTAATGGGTGTGTATTGGTAGAATGTCCCAGACCTAGAGTGGGTGATGTCATCGCTAGAGGGCAGAGAGAGAGAGAAATTCATCAAAAAAAAAATTGTAAACTGCGATTGAGGCCACAAATGTCTCTCTACAGAAATGATTTATCGCTAGAAATGTAGGAAAATTTGTGGTGGTCGCAGTGATAACACTGCTGAAGCTGTCGGCTTTATAGTTTTGGCGTGAGACACCAAGATGCGGCAGGAACACCAACCCACGGCCGCATCTACGCCCATGTTAACGGGAGAGGAGAAATTTCCAAAAGGAGCAGGGAGCACCTGTTCTTTCTATGACTCCCGAGGCCAAAGTTTATACAATTTTCGCCTCAAATATATATGTAAATGATCAGGAAGAGCTCAAGATGCTCACAGTGAAGTCGGTTCAATGATAGGCCAAACGGTTTGGCCACCACACCGTCTTTTTCGACGGGGCGGTTTCAGCATTTTCTCTCTCTCTCTCTGGGCATTTCCAACTGACATTCTAACAGGTGCACCTAACTGCTCTGGGCAGTTGGCCCTGGTTGCTTGGCAACCTCAAGCCTGTCTGAGGGAGGAGAGGGGGGAGGGGCTATTTTCACTGTCTTTTATATAATTAATGACTATCAAGGCCACATTTTTAATGTCGGCCATTTTATCCTTCTCTCTCGCAGACACAGACAGACAGAAAGACAGACAGACACCCCCACACACATACTCAGACACACACAGAAAACACACACACACACATACTCAGACACACACAGAAAACACACACACACACATACTCAGACAGACACACAGAGACAAGACAAAAGGCTTTCAAAATAAGAGTACCTTCAAAATATTTATACTATACTTTCTTATACCATTCTACTTTTTTCAGCTAATTTCACACTTCCTTATGCCATTCTACTTTTTTCAGCTAATTTCACACTTCCTTATGCTATTCTACTTTTTTCAGCTAATTTCACACTTCCTTATGCTATTCTACTTTTTTCAGCTAATTTCACACTTTCTTATACCATTCTACTTTCTTCAGCTAATTTCACACTTCCTTATGCTATTCTACTTTTTTCAGCTAATTTCACACTTTCTTATGCTATTCTACTTTTTTCAGCTAATTTCACACTTTCTTATGCCATTCTACTTTTTTCAGCTAATTTCACACTTCCTTATGCCATTCTACTTTTTTCAGCTAATTTCACACTTCCTTATGCCATTCTACCTTTTTCAGCTAATTTCACACTTTCTTATGCTATTCTACTTTTTTCAGCTAATTTCACACTTTGTTATGCTATTCTACTTTTTTCAGCTAATTTCACACTTCCTTATGCCATTCTACTTTTTTCAGCTAATTTCACACTTTGTTATACCATTCTACTTTTTTCAGCTAATTTCACACTTTGTTATACTATTGCACTTTTTTCAGCTAATTTCACACTTCCTTATACTATTCTACTTTTTTCAGCTAATTTCACACTTTGTTATACTATTGCACTTTTTTCAGCTAATTTCACACTTCCTTATGCTATTCTACTTTTTTCAGCTAATTTCACACTTTCTTATACTATTCTACTTTTTTCAGCTAATTTCACACTTTGTTATACCATTCTACTTTTTTCAGCTAATTTCACACTGTCTTATACCATTCTACTTTCTTCAGCTAATTTCACACTTTGTTATAATATTCTACTCTTTTCAGCTCATTTCACATGTTTAAGATATATCTTTTATGGCCTTTTCAAGCTTTATAATATAGAGACAGCTGAAGAGTGACAGAAATGTGGGGAGAGAGAGACGGGGGAATGGCATGCAGCAACGGGCAGCAACGGGCAGCAGAGGGCACCCACACCGCACTTTCCGCAGGAAATGCAGTTTTCTAGTTATTATTTTTCTTCCGTACGTTTTTCGCCGCATAACTACTCCTACAAATTTTGTCCTACAAAAATAAAACTTATATCACTAGATTCAGCTCATTTAGGACATGATGGCTATTACTTTTCACATTTCTACTATTAATATTTTACAAATTATTCAACTTTTTCTACAAAAATTTTACCATTTGAAATGCATTGTACAAACTTCAAATCTTTCTACAAACCTTCTACAAACATTCTACTTTTTAAACTACTTCTACTACTACTACAGACTTCATTCAAATTACAAATTGTACACAAGATCTTAAACTATTAAACTCGTATTTAACTCTTTTTAAAATCTTTTACCGTTTTTAAACTATCAAGGCTCAAAGTTGAGCAGGTTTTTACTCAAATTCTGCGTTTATAATGGGTGTGTATTGGTAGAATGTCCCAGACCTAGAGTGGGTGATGTCATCGCTAGAGGGCAGAGAGAGAGAGAAATTCATCAAAAAAAAAAATTTGTAAACTGCAATTGAGGCCACAAATGTCTCTCTACAGAAATAATTTATCGCTAGAAATGTAGGAAAATTTGTGGTGGTCGCAGTGATAACACTGCTGAAGCTGTCGGCTTTATAGTTTTGCCGTGAGACACAAAGATGCGGCAGCAACACCAACCCACGGCCGCATCTACTCCCATGTTAACGGGAGAGGAGATATTTCCAAAAGGAGCAGGGAGCACCTGTTCTTTCTATGATTACCAAGGCCAAAGTTTATACAATTTTTGCCTCAAATATATATGTAAATGATCAGGAAGAGCTCAAGATGCTCACAGTGAAGTCGGTTCAATGATAGGCCAAACGGTTTGGCCACCACACCGTCTTTTTCGACGGGCGGTTTCAGCATTTTCTCTCTCTCTCTCGGGCATTTCCAACTGACATTCTAACAGGTGCACCTAACTGCTCTGGGCAGTTGGCCCTGGTTGCTTGGCAACCTCAAGCCTGTCTGAGGGAGGAGAGGGGGGAGGGGCTATTTTCACTGTCTTTTATATAATCAATGACTATCAAGGCCACATTTTTAATGTCGGCCATTTTATCCTTCTCTCTCGCAGACACAGACAGATAGAAAGACAGACAGACACCCCCACACACATACTCAGACACACACAGAAAACACACACACACACATACTCAGACAGACACACAGAGACAAGACAAAAGGTTTTCAAAATAAGAGTACCTTCAAAATATTTATACTATACTTTCTTATACCATTCTACTTTTTTCAGCTAATTTCACACTTTCTTATACTATTGTACTTTTTTCAGCTAATTTCACACTTTCTTATACTATTGTACTTTTTTCAGCTAATTTCACACTTTCTTATAGTATTGTACTTTTTTCAGCTAATTTCACACTTCCTTATGCTATTGTACTTTTTTCAGCTAATTTCGCACTTTCTCATACTATTGTACTTTTTTCAGCTAATTTCACACTTCCTTATGCTATTCTACTTTTTTCAGCTAATTTCACACTTTCTTATGCTATTCTACTTTTTTCAGCTAATTTCACACTTTCTTATACTATTCTACTTTTCTCAGCTAATTTCACACTTTCTTATGCTATTCTACTTTTTTCAGCTAATTTCACACTTTCTTATACTATTGTACTTTTTTCAGCTAATTTCACACTTTCTTATACTATTGTACTTTTTTCAGCTAATTTCACACTTTCTTATAGTATTGTACTTTTTTCAGCTAATTTCACACTTCCTTATGCTATTGTACTTTTTTCAGCTAATTTCACACTTCCTTATGCTATTGTACTTTTTTCAGCTAATTTCACACTTTCTCATACTATTGTACTTTTTTCAGCTAATTTCACACTTCCTTATGTTATTCTACTTTTTTCAGCTAATTTTACACTTTCTTATACTATTCTAATTTTTTCAGCTAATTTCACACTCTCTTATACTATTCTACTTTTTTCAGCTAATTTCACACTTTCTTATGCTATTGTACTTTTTTCAGCTAATTTCACACTTCCTTATGCTATTCTACTTTTTTCAGCTAATTTTACACTTTCTTATACTATTCTACTTTTTTCAGCTAATTTCACACTCTCTTATACTATTCTACTTTTCTCAGCTAATTTCACACTTTCTTATGCTATTCTACTTTTTTCAGCTAATTTCACACTTTCTTATGCTATTCTACTTTTTTCAGCTAATTTCACACTTTCTTATACCATTCTACTTTTTTCGGCTAATTTCACACTTCCTTATGCTATTCTACTTTTTTTCAGCTAATTTCACACTTTGTTATACCATTCTACTTTTTTCAGCTAATTTCACACTTTGTTATACCATTCTTTTTTTTTAGCTAATTTCACACTTCCTTATACTATTCTAATTTTTTCAGCTAATTTCACACTTTCTTATACTATTCTACTTTTTTCAGCTAATTTCACACTTTGTTATAATATTCTACTCTTTTCAGCTCATTTCACATTTTTAAGATATATGTTTTATGGCCTTTTCAAGCTTTATAGTATAGAGAAAGCTGAAGAGTGACAGAAATGTGGAGAGAGAGAGACGGGGGAATGACATGCAGCAACGGGCGGCAGAGGGCACCCACACCGCACTTTCCGCAGGAAATGCAGTTTTCTAGTTCTTATATTTCTTCCGTATGTTTTTTCGGTTCGCTTCTCCTCCCAGAGTTTTGGTCGCACATACACAAAAAAGGTGTCAAATCAACCGGCTCGGCCGTGACAAGTGTGCTATGACTTTTCTAAGGGTTTCGGCAAACGGTTTTGCCAAAAATCGCCAAAAACCACGCCAAAAAATGAATGGGTGTGTATTGGTAGAATGTTCGCGAGCTACAGTTGGTGACATCATCGCTAGAGGGCAGAGGGAGAGAGAAATTCATTGAAAAATAAATTTGTAAACTGCGCTCAAGGCCGCAAATGTCACTCTACAGAAATAATTTATACATAGAAACGTAGGAAAATTTGTGGTGGTCGCAGTGATAACACTGCTGAAGCTGTCACCTTTATAGTTTTGGTGTCACACGCAAAGATGCGGCAGCAACACCCATCCACAGCCCCATAGACTGCCATGTTAAAAAAGCGGGAAATTTTCTCGAGGAAAGCAGAAGTAACATTTCTTTGAATCGCTGTAAAGGGGACATTTCTTCCTGGTAATCACACAAAACAGGTCTCTAGACGTTCGGGAAGGGCTCAGCATGCTCACAGTAAAGTCGGTTCAGAGATTGGAGCAACGGTTTGGTCAGGAGTCCTTTCTGTTCGAGGGGTGGCTTTCAGACGTTTTTCTCTCTCTCAGCACTGTTTAATCTCACACAGCAGCTGCGGTTGATTGCTCTGCTCTGATTGGTGGGCTCCACCTGGCCCCTCTCACAGACACAGACAGGGAGCAGAGGGGGGAGGGGCTGTTTTCACTGTCTTTATAATATCAATGACTATCAGGGCTACATTTTTAATGTCGGCCATTTTATCCTTCTCTGTCGCAGACACATACACAGACATAGATAGAAAGACACACAGACTTTCAAAATAAGAGTCCCTTCAAAACAAAATATTTTAGAAAACTCTCTCCTCAACAGGCAAAACACACACGCACACACACACACACACACACACACAAACATACACACACACACAACAAGACTTTCAAAATAAGAGTTCCTTCAAAATAAAAGACTGTAAAACTTTCTCCTTAACTGCCCCCCACAAGCCTGACTGTGATTAACTTGATTGAACTCTCTGTATAATAACAATGACTGTCAATAATACAGTTTGAATGTCGGCCATTTTATCCTTCTCTCTCAGAGATAAACACAGACAGATAGATGGATAGAGGGAGACACAGACAGACAGACAGACACACACAGACACACAGACACACACACTAGACAAAATTCTTTCAAAATAAGAGTCCCTTCAAAATAAAAGACTTTGGAAAACCCTCTAATTAACAGACAAAACACACACACACGCGCATACACACGCTGACAGCTATTTAATGTAGGGCTCGACGGGGCCAGAGTCAGGCACACTCAAAATTTCTTTAGAAATTTTTCTAGTTATTATTATTATTCTTACGCCATTATTTTGGCTCGCTACTCCTCCCGCAGTTTTGGTCGCACATACACAAAAAAAGTATCAAAACGTGCAGCTCGGCCAGGAACCGTGCGCTATGACTTTTCTAAGCATTTTGCCAAACGGTTTGCCGATAAATCGCCAAAAACCACGCCAAAAAATGAATGGGTGTGTATTGGTAGAATGTTTGCGAGCTACAGTTGGTGACATCATCGCTAGAGGGCAGAGGGAGAAAAAAAAACAGACTAAAAATAAATTTGTAAACTGCTCCCAAGGCCACAAATGTCACTCTACAGAAATAATTTATACATAGAAACGTAGGAAAATTTGTGGTGGTCGCAGTGATAACACTGCTGAAGCTGTCGGCTTTATAGTTTTGGCGTCACACGCAAAGATGCGACAGCAACACCCATCCACAGCCCCATAGACTGCCATGTTAAAAAAGCGGGAACATTTCTGGAGGAAAGCAGAAGTAACGTTTCTTTGAACGCTCGTACAGGGCACATTTCTTCATGTTATCACACAAAACAGTAATGTAGACGTTCAGGAAGAGCTCACAATGCTCAAAATGAAGTCGGTTCAATGATAGGCCAAATGGTTTGGTCAGGAGTCCTTTCTGTTCGACGGGTGGTTTCAGCATTTTGTCTCTCTCTCTGGGCAATTCCAACTGACATTCTAACAGGTGCACCTAACAGTTGGCCCTGGTTGCTTGGTAACCTCACTCCTGCCTGAGGGAGCAGAGGGGGGGAGGGGCTGTTTTCACTGACAGCTTGTTTTACTGAATTTGCTGAGCAGTGTCAATAATAATGTATGGGGGCGACGGGGCCAGAGTCAGGCACACTCAAAATTTCTTTAGAAATTTTTCTAGTTAATAATATTAATATCGCTCCTGGACAGCTGGGTAAGCAAATTGAGCGCACCTTCTCTAAGGTCTAAGGTAGAGGCTTTAGAGGGGCTAAAGCTACACGATGCACAGGGACGGTATGATAGAATTTTATTTTATCTATTATTATAGATCTGAGTTTACGTGTGTCGGTAACGGCGCACACGGATGAGAGACACCTGCCTGGGTGTGACCACCTGTGACCACGCTTCATCAAAACACCGCAATGGAGCAATAACCGCAAAGTGACGACAGACAGCGTTTCACTGAGATACATGACTTTGGATAGAGAGACAAAGACATAGAGAAACAGAAAGTGGTTCAGAGGACACGCCCCCTCAGAGCTGAGAGTTCATTTTTACCTGATTTTGACACCTAATTTCATAAATTTTGATGTTTTTAATCATTCAAATTTGACTGGGTGGTTAATAACACTTTCTTCTTTGGTCTGACAAACTCAGAACACATATTCATTCTGACTTTACACGGACTTTAAGGACATCACGTAGGTATGGGCTCCGTATGTAGGCTATTGATTTTCTAGAGAAGGTGCGCTCAATTTGCTTACCTGCCAAGGAACGATTAATATTATTAATTGAGTGTGCCTGAAAGAGCACACTATATGTTATTCCCCATACTTATTGAGTGTGCCTGAAAGAGCACACTATATACTATTCCTCGGGTATATTATTATTATAATTCTTACGTTTCTTCCGTGTTTTTTTTTGACGCGCTACTCCTCCCACAGTTTTGGTCGCACATACACAAAAAAATGTGTCAAATCGATTGGCTCGGCCGTGCGACGCGGGCTATGACTTTTCGAAGTGTTTCCCAAACGGTTTTCGAATTGTTCAGGAAAAATACGGAAAAAAATCCCCCCAATGTTACCTTATGGAGAGGCTAGAGTGTGTGATGTCATCGCTAGAGGGCAGAGAGAGACAGAAATTCGTCGAAAAAAAATTTTGTAAACTGCGCTCGAGGCCGCAAATGTCGCACTACAGAAACAATTTATAGCTAGAAATGTAGGAAAATGTGTGGTGGTCGCAGTGATAACACTGCTGAAGCTGTCGGCTTTATAGTTTTGGCGTCACACACAAAGATGCGGCAGCAACACCCATCCACAGCCCCATAGACTGCCATTTTAAAAAAGCGGGAAAATTTCTGGAGGAAAGCAGAAGTAACGTTTCTTTGAACGCTCGTACAGGGCACATTTCTTCATGTTATCACACAAAACAGTAATGTAGACGTTCAGGAAGAGCTCACGATGCTCAAAATTAAGTCGGTTCAATGATAGGCCAAATGGTTTGGTCAGGAGTCCTTTCTGTTCGACGGGTGGTTTCAGCATTTTGTCTCTCTCTCTGGGCATTCACTGAATAGAGTGGCAGTGACGGAGAGAAAAATATGAAGGAGTGAGGAGACAAGAGAGAGAGAAGAGGTCAAACTGTGAGTCAGTGTGTCATGGCGTGTGCTAAATGGCGGAAGGTGACACCGAAAACTGAATTTTAATCCAGAAGATTGCAGCCGAGTCAGCAAATAACTTGTTATTATTATTATTATTATTATTATTATTATTGATAATATTAAAGTACTTCATATTTATAATTCTGGATGTCAAATTGACTTTGCTGTGACTTTTATTATTTATTTGATTTATTATTTATTATTGCATGTAGCTCTCCAGAAAATAAATATTGTTCCCATGACGTTGAATTATAGCTTTCTTTGTTTGATTTGAGTCAATGCTGCTTCAATATGTGTAAAATAAAAATGTGTAACTAAATTATAATGCACCTTAAACATGATGATGCTGAACCTGAACATAAGAATCTTTATGTTTGTGTCTGACTTGAAAATGTAACATGTACATTACACTGAGCTAATGGAGGAAAAAGAGTGGAGCTGATTAAAACAGGACATGTCCACATGAGGTGAACCTGTCAGGTCTCTGCAGTGTGGCAGGTTTGAGTGTTTCAGTTCAGTCAGTCTTCACAGTCCACACAGCAGAGTCCCTTCAGTAATGCAGTGTTGGCGCCCTCTAGTGCTCACTACAGAAACATCAACAACAGACTTCATCACATAATCTGTAACACACTTAAAAAGATGATGATGATGCAGTGAAGACGCTGAACAAACATGATTTCATGAAGCAGAGATTTTATTAATGATTCACAGAAAACATCAATCAGGATCTGATTTCATGATTTCATGATTTCATGATTTCATGTGGAATAACAGAATATATCAAAATCACTAAATTCTGACTTGTTCAACAATAAAATACAACATAAATGTTTCCACATGGCCTGTGTCATCTAAAATATTTCAGCTAGTCCTCACACCATTATTTCTGTTTCAGACTACATTTATTGTTCCCCGCTCACATGCTATAGTAAATGTTTTTCACAACCAACTACTGATTATATGTGATGATAGAATTATGCACACTAAGATTAAAGATCAAATATGAATATAATGGAGCATATAGGTTGATTTTAATATATTCCAACACATGTTACATATACTGTGTGAAAGGCTAACTTTAAGAGAATAAAGTAAAACACAGAGTACAAGAGTATGTTAATAAATGAATACAAGACTATATATGAGTACAAGTATATAAGACTGTATGAGCACACATGAGTACATAAGAATATGGGAATAAAAATAAAACACAAGAGCAACTGGATTAACACTAACATGCTCCATCCTGACTCTGCTTTCACTGATGTGGATCAAATAATGACTCAGCACTGATGATCATCTGCACAGTGACTCAACATGAAACTACAACAACAAAGAGTCATTACATACAACAGAGGGCGCTGTTTCCAGGAATTAAACATCTGAAACTCAAACAGTGATTACATTCCAGTTTGTCTTATATAGTTATTACATCAACATCACACTAAAACAGAAAACCTTTAATGATGTTTAAACATTTGTATCATCAGTGTCACCTTGTCTTCTACACTCTCACTTACTTCATTAGTTGACCAAACATGTAGCGCAGTGCTCCTCGTCTTCCTTCATCCACTCGTCTTTTCATCTCTTCCAGTTTCTGGACCTTCTCTGTGTCTCCTTTCTCCTTCATCTTCTCAATCAGGAAGTCCAAGTGGACTACAGTGGACAGTGAATTCACATTCAGGGCGATCTGCTGCAGTTTGACAACATGGTTAAAGGACTCTTCCAGGAACTGATCTTTGTCTTTCTGAAGGTTTATTATTTCCTTTTCTAGATTTTCCAAAAGACTTGACTTGTTCTCACTTTCTGTCTTGTTCTCTTTATATTTCTTTTTCATGTCTTCTACGGTCTTCTGAACTTTCCTTGTCTTGATCACATAAATCCACTTTTCTTTCACATGGTCTGATACAGGACACTTCCTGGTACATGAAGTGCAGTGGCCACCTTTCATGACCTCACAGTGCTTGGGTATCTTGGCCGTTGTGCATGGATAGTGACAGTTCTCCTCACAGACTTTACAGCAGGTGGCTCCTTCATAAAAAAAAATCCACCACTTCCCACCACTGATAGTTTCTTTTTCTTTGTAGGCCTCATCAACTTCCACAGTGAAGTTCTTATTGTTCTTCATCTCTTCTTCATGTTTCTTCAGAGCTTCTCGAGTCTGTCTGATTTCTTCATGCTTCAGTTCAATATATTGAACTCTCTCTTGCAGGTTTTGGATGCAGGCCATCAGTCTGGTTCGCTCATTCAGAACGACCACAGTTGTCCCCAGCTTTTGAGGAGCAGTTTTTTTCAGAAACTCTGTGAACTGACTCATTCCATCCTCTGTTATATCCCATGCACTTTTTAAAGCAACCTTAGTTTTCTTTGTCTTCTCTTTGGGCTGGCGGTTATTGAACATAAAATGAACAATCTGATCCTCCTCATCTTTGGCACATTTAATTTTTGCATCTTTTAGAGCTTGAAGAGCATCTTCAGGTGTCAGACCATCTGAGTGTGTGATGAGGGCAACAATGTTCTTCTCAATATTTTTCCCAAACAGAGACACCACTGAATCAAAGATGTACCTCAGTCGGTCACTCAGTCGGTTCTCAGTTGTTTTCAGCACCAGACCTACTGCATTAATTTCATGAACTCCATCATCTGAGCGAAACAAGTCTAATAATCTTTGACTGATGATTTCATCATGTTCAATCCCTCTGGTGTCTCCATATCCAGGAGTATCGATGATGGTCAGAGAGTAGGGCAGAGGGTTATCTTCAAAACCAAAGATCTGGTACACGATCACATCTGATGTCTGACTCTCTGATTGACTTCTCTTCTCGTCCTCTACGATCTGAAACCAGACATTGTCCTCCCACTTCACTCCCATGGCGTAGTTAACCAGAGCGTTGATCAGAGCAGATTTTCCTGTTCCTGTTTCACCCACAAGTAAGATGGTTTTGTTTATCTTGTTCACATTTTTTTCACCAAGAGTCACATTTGTTAGAGTTCCAATTCTTTCTCTCTTTGGTGTCAGCTGGTAGACAGCAGGAGATCCTGAACGGATCAGAACACTTTTAGAGATGATTTCCTTATACTTCATGTGTGATGTGTTTGTATTCCTGTGGAAGAAGATCATTTACATATTTAATTTCATATATAACTTTTGGTCTTCCCTGCTTGTAAATCTCAAACGTGTTATTTTATATTAATTGTTAAAAGTAACATTAAATTAAAACTCTAAACTGTGTAAATAAATGTAGAGTGTGTCTGACATACATTATTATTGACACTGCAGTAGCACAGAGACTTCAATACAGTTAGTCAAAGGCAGGCTTGAGGTTGCCAAGCAACCAGGGTCAGCTGCAGGTCAGAGCAGTTAGGTACAGGAGCACAGAAATGCCCACACACATCTTTCAAACTGTGAAGCACAACACGAGGGACACATGAGCCTGTCCAACTTTTTTAAAACCTGTTGCTGCCATCAAATCCAAAATGTCCACATCATTTTACAGAATTAATCATTTTTTTCTTTCTTTTCTTTTTCTTTGTGTTTGAGCTATTTCAATTTAAATATGACGTTTGTTTTAAATTTAGTTTCTGTTTACATTTCAAACGGCATGACAGCTGTTTTGGAAAAGCTTGTAGCTACTCAACAGTGAGTTGGCAAGCACACACAATCTGTTGTTCTCATGCTTTATGTAAATAGTTAGGAGTGTAAATCTGATCATTCACACAGTTGGCATGAATGAAAAGTAAACAATATAAGGAGAGGCTGTTGGTCAGATCATCACTGTAATCGAGTGTCTTTTGCTTTGTCTGCCAGTGGAAAGTATTTTTTATAGACTAATCTGATCTGAAAATAATCTCAACAATTACAAATATTTAACTTTTTAATTTCTTTGTGCATCAGATTTTTTTTAAAGGAGTCAGAGCAGTGAAGGATAAACGCCCTGTGTTAGAAACAGTCACAGCTACGACTGCTTTTCATATTTAAAAATTGACCAGTACTGTTTGCACATCGTCACAAACACAATCAGGAAGTCTTAATGTTACTCACTCCATTGTATGGTGATGTCTGGCAGAGAGATCCACACGGTGGGGTTGAAACTGGTGTTGGTGTCTAGAAAAAATAAATGATAACTCTGTTTTCATTCATCTGTAATGAAAAAGTTACATCAGCAGCAAAGAACAACAAAGAAATAGTTATATTTGTGTATATATAGCTGTCATTTATTTCAGTGTTATTGTAAAATCATGAACTTAACACTGTTAAATGAAGACATGTGTAAATATCAGTTATCATGCTGAGTGAATCTTTTTAAAGTCTTTCATCATTTACCTGTGTTGTCGGCTTCAGGACGCTCTGTGAGGCTGAGGAGGAGGAAGAGCAGCAAACACTCACTGTTCAGAGTTTTTATGCTTCACCTGCAGAGGGAGGAGACACTTTGTGGTCACATGATTTCTCAGAAACTCTCAAAGTGGAATCTCTCCTCCCTCCCACCAGGATCTCATCCTGATCTCAACCTTTCTATCTTCACTTTGTAATTCTTCGACATGAAAAGTAGCATTTTGCAGCAAAGGCATACATAAATTGAATATACCTGAAATTGTTCAAAACTCTGCAGATTTGCAGACAACTTAATGTGGGCTGTTGTGGAGAAATTGCTGAAGTCAAAGGTCAATGGTGAGGTCAGGAGTTCAGAAAGTGTTCAGGAGCCTCTGATGTCTTATGCTGTAATATTTATTGATGCTTGATCAATGAGAATCAGAGACACTCTCATAGTGCATCAGAAGTGTCTGAGTCGGTCTCACATTCTGCCGAACTCATGCTGGTGGATAGACTTTAAACCTCAAGATAACACCACAAATACTATACGCCCAGAATTAGCCAAAGAGAATGTCTTTACCCACGCAGGTGTTATTGTCAACATATTCTAGTCTGGAGACACAGATGTCTGTTTACGCAGATTGGAATGTCAACGGCCAGCTATCTGTTATGTCTAGGAAGGCAGCAACAGGTCTCTTCGACCCTGACCACCACAGTGTTTGAGATAGACTGACACCTACTGTTCTCAACCAAAGCCAAACAACTAATACTACTGAGGACCTCAAGGCCCACACGTGACCTCGTGTAACCTAAGGATAGAAAATTCCAGAACATAGGCAACATCAGTTAACATTGTTAAGCTGCTGCTGAGTTGCTGAGAGAGAGAAGCCAACAACAAACAGCACTAAAACTAATTGTTCTGTTCAGGAATGAGAGTAAGTTACTAGAATTTGACATCTTAATAAAGAAATACTACTTTACAGTTTTTTTCAGTCTCTGCAGTTTATAAAATACATCTCGCTAATATAAAATTAGAAAAAATCTAAACTACGGTAACTCTTTTTAGGATTACTTCAGATTAATTATACATAAATAAGCTGGTGTCTTAAATAGATGACGATTCAAATAGCTGGCTAATGTGGTAAATTGGTGTATTTTAAGAGAGAAGCAGTTTTACAAACAGACCTTATACCCGCCCCTACAGAGCGCTCAAAAAGGGCGAAGGAACGCACCCAAGACGGCATCCGTCATTTTATTGGTCCACACTCTAGCTGTCTCCCTATTGGCTGGTGAAACACACTATTTTAAGTGCAGGGAGGGACATCCTTTAGTCTGAGCAGACACCATAACCTGAGAGGACGTGCTTGTTCTGAGTGCGAGCACATTAGATTTGAGAGCGCAGACTTTAGATCTGAGCGTGCACAGGACATATTTGAATGCAAGGGAAATGTTTGTGTCCAAAAAGAAGAAATGTGAGCACAAGCATGTGATTTTTGAGTTCAAGCACACATTTTGAAAGAAAGCAGCAGAAATCTGAGTGCGAGCACAAAATGTGAGCACGAGAAGGAGAAATCATGCTCTCAAACTGAAAATCTACGCTCTTCAATAAAGATAGGATAATTCTTCCATACATGTTAGCATTGGTGCTTCCTAGCAGATACATTGATCATCTGTACTCTCACACTGCGCCCTGTACACGGGGCTCTCAGGCTGAAGGGCTGAAAGAGCTTCTACATACTGCTGTATTAACCAGTACAGAAACATAAAACATGACTTTGGTCATCACCAATGCTGTTCATTTAGGCTGCATTTATATCTGCTGTGAACTCCTGATCTTAACATTTTGTTTAGTGTTTTACAGAAGTTTGAACATGTTCTTACCTGTTCTTGTCTTCATGAAGCTCTCCGACGCTGAGAATGCAGACAGAGCAGGAAGCAGTTCTTATATCAGCAGAGAGGAGAGGGTGGAGGCTGCCATCTATCACGTGATTTCAAAGAAATGGTCTGACTTCAAACCAGTAACAGGGAAGTTACTGTTATTGTAAAACAATGAACTTCACACATTGTTAAATGAAGACATCTGTAAATATCAGTTATTATGCTGAGTTCATAGAAACAGTCTGACTTTAAAGCAGTAAAGGGGTGTGAGTATACACTCTGCAACATCCTGCTGCACACTTTAGAGAACCACATCCTGCTTCCTCAGGAAGAAGAGTCTGCTCAGCCTCAGTGTTATATCTATATATGGCTATAGTCTGACCCTTTTCCTGGTTTGAATCAGACTGAAAGTGAAATCTCTAAAAGCACCTCTCAACAGTCAAAGTGACTCTAAATGCTGTGCATGTGTTGATGAGTTGATGTTTTCTTCATGTGCTGGTGTTTTGTCTGTTTGCAGGTGTTTTCTTAAGAGCCAGAAACATAACATCATTGAGTTTTATTCAGATTTGGTGGAGATTACTCAGCTAAAGGGACATCCTACCTGTCTCTGATTGGCCGGTACTCGTTGCCTTTGTGGGTTCCAGTTGGTTGGGTTTAGGCATGAGGAGGACTGAGATTGGTCGAGATGAGGGCAAGACTGTCAGCCAATCACAGGCAGGGTAGGGCGCGGGCCTTCACTGAATAGAGCGGCAGTGATAGTGACGGAGAGAAAAATATGAAGGAGTGAGGAGACAAGAGAGAGAGAAGAGGTCAAACTGTGAGTCAGTGTGTCATGGCGTGTGCTAAATGGAGGAAGGTGACACCGAAAACTGACTTTTAATCCAGAAGATTGCAGCCGAGTCAGCAAATAATCATTTACACATAGATCCACTGTTCTTTCACATGATCTGATACAGGACACTTACACATAATGCAGCGGCCACCTTTCATGACCTCACAGCTCTCGGGACTCCAGGCCACTGTGCATCCAGGATAGTGACAGTTCTCCTCACAGACTGTACAGCAGGTGGCTCCATTATTATATATACCACCTGGCCCCCATTTCTCACCAGGGATAGCTTGTTTTTCTCTGAGGCTCACAGGATTTATCCCAAGAATGTGGCCATATTTGGATGAGCTGTTCCTGTAGAAAAGTAAAGACATGAGTTCAAACACAACAGAACAAAGCATGAAATAAATAAAATCACTTTACTCTCTGGGGTCTTTTGATAAAAGCCATTTAGCCTCCACCACCTCACAGTGAAGCAGTTTAGTGACTTTACATCATGGCCACCAAGAGTTCTTTATCTTAGAGCTCGTATATAGAGGACACAGTTTGTCCAGACATGAGTTCAGAGTGGAGCAGAGTGAGTCAGTGGCATCATTAACCTTCAGAGAGGAGAATGTGCTGAGAGCAGAGGCCACAATAGAGGAGAAGTGGGTTGGAGATGAGTTATGGAAGTTGCAAGAGAACGTGACCATCAGTGGAGAAGTAGAGGGTTGCTCTGACAGGCTGACATTACAAAGTGACCTGATAGGTGGAGAGGTGTAACCACCAGGATATCTGTGAGACAATTTGAAGTGGGAATCAGATCAAGCTCTTTGTCAGCTTTGTGAATATGAGGGTGAATGAATGTATCAGGGACGTAAGGTCTGCTGAGCCTGGACTGTTAAGTGGATGTTCATGTCACCCAGGACGAGCAAGGCACAGTCATGATCAGTGTCCAGACTTAACAAGTCCCCAATTAAAGTTCACAGTAAACTGCAGTGTAAGACCAAACCTGTTTATGGTACATGACACTGGAAACTTTACATACACACACTCTGAACATTGTGTATCACTTGAACATCCACCCATGCATGATTTGTATTTAGAAACATTGTTTTGTCTCAGCCGTCATGTTCTACATGATTGTTATGACGTGCTAGTTCAGCTCAAAGAACACTGAATGATGTGCATCAGAGGGTATTCATATAATAAATTACAGGCCGTATATGTTACAATGGTGATTAAAAAAAACAAAAAATATAAAGTAGGAATTAAATAGTAAAGAGTAAAAATAAATGTAAAAATAAAATAATAATAAAAAACAAAATAGAAAGATGGTATAAAATAAATGCATAAAAATAAAGTATAAAAATAGAATAAATAAATAAATAAGTGAACAGTTAGATAAATGAAGAAATGAAATAATTATATAAATAATTATAACAACTACCGGCAGAAGAGCAGATATCCAAAGATGGTGGCCCAGTAAGATTATCCAAAGAGGAATTCACAGGCGTCTCTTCCCAACAGCACTTTATCACATCATCTCATCCATCAAACACCAGGTACCTTGAAATACAAGTCCATCTTTGCACTAAAGTGTCCATAGCTCCCAACATGCTGGGTTCCTCATGGTTCCTCATGGTTCCTCATGGTTCTTCAGGGTTCCTTGTGGTTCCTATACTCTCCAAAAGGGAGCCAGAGCTTTCAGCTATCAAGCTCCTCTTCTGTGGAACAAACTACCATTTTGGGTTCTGGAGGCAGACACGGTCAACACTTTTAAGAGTAGACTTAAGTTAGAGCTTATAGTTAGTGCTGGCTCATCTCTTAGCTATGCTGCTATAGGACTAGACTGCCAGGGGACTTCCCATGATGCAATGAGCTCTAGTGTTGGGAAGTTCGAGTCTTTTTACCGACTCGGATCACTGACTCTCGCACAGCAAATTGAACTAATGTTTTTTTGAGTCTTTCGTTCATTTTAACGTGCAGCGCTGTAGCCCTCTTGTGGCCGATGTAAACGTGACAAATGAGCGAAAGAGCGATCTGCATGAACGAACATGAAAATGAACGTGTCACTACTCTTTACTCCCGAGGTATATAAAAGATGAGTTCAAATTGAACGATTCGTTCACGACCGACACACCACTAATGAGCTCTTCTCTTCTTCTCTCTCTCTCTCTCTCTCCATCTGTAAACATACATGTCTGTCATACATGTACCCGTACATTAATGCATCTTACTAACTAAACTTCTTCCCCGGAGTTTCTGTGCTCTCTCGTCCAGCAGGTTCTCGTGGATCGTGGCTGCTGCTGTGGTCCTGCATGACGTCCACTACATATATTATTACTGTCATTATTGTTACCAGATCTCCATCACAGTTTACAGTTAGTGCCCCTCTCTATCTTTAACTCAACCGGTTGCGGTGGATGACTGGGTCTGTTCGAGGTTTCTGCCTGTTTAAAGGAAGTTTTTCCTCGCCACCGTCACCAAGTGCTTGCTCATGGTGGAACTGTTGGTCTCTGTAAATTATATTATAAAGAGTACGGTCTGACCTGCTCTGTATGAAAAGTGTCATGAGATAACTGTGTTATGATTTGGCGCTATATAAATAAAATAGTCGTCGACTTCATGAAAAAGCAGCGTGCCCCTCCACCCTCCTCATCAACGCCGCCGCAGTGGAGCTGGTCAGCAGCATCAAATTCCTGGAGGTGCAGATCGCGGACACTCTGACCTGGTCCCTTCACACCTCTGCTCTGGTGAAGAGAGCACAGCAGCGTCTGCACTTCCTGCGTCGGACGAACAGAGCAAACCTCCCCCCTCCCATCCTCACCACTTTCTACAGAGGGACAACAGAGAGCATACTGACCAGCTGCATCTCTGTCTGGTTTGGGGCCTGCAACGCCTCAGACTGGAAATGTGTACAGAGAGTGGTGAGGACAGGAGAGAATCATCGGGACTGCACTTCCTTCCATCCACGACACTGCTCGCAGACGCTGCCTGACCAGTCAATCAACAGAGACCCCTCCCACCTCCACCATGGACTGTTCTCCTTGTTGCCCTCTGTAAGAGGTTCTGCAGCATCAGGTGTACCGCCACGCCATGAGACTGTTAAACTCAGCCACTTTGCACTGATACTGTGAACTCTTTTTTATTTGTCTATTTCACTGTACAATACATCCTGCTGCTACACGTCTGTGAAAAGTCACATTTTTATCCTGTTTCTCGCTATAATTTATTCTATTTTATATTTCATATACTTTATATTTATACTGTTATTTACCTTGTCTTCTGTTTTTATGCTGAGCCCATGCAGCAGAATTTCACTCAGATGTACATTGTGAATGTACAGCTGAAGGACAATAAATCATGCAATCATGCAAATCTGCATTACAACAAAAACAACATCAGTTCTGGAGTGACATGTACCTCCAAAATAAAATCAATTTCCTTTATAACATTTTCCCCAAATCCTTGAATTACTGCACAGTCCCACACCGTGAAGCAGATTTCAAAAGTAGAAACATACTGACTGTAGTTTTGTTGTCAAGAAGCTCGTATTTCTGTTGAACATGTTTCCTAACCTCTGATGACATAGCATGGTCATTTTATGATGTAATACAACACATATCTGACGTATCGCTCCTTTGACCTCTAGACTATTTGGGATTATCTTTTAAAGACTCCAATTCTAATGAAGTTGGGACGTTGTGTAAAATGTAAATAAAAACAGAATGCAATGATTTGCAAATCTCACAAACCCATATTTTATTCCCAATAGAACATAAACAACATATCACGTGTTGAAAGTGAAACATTTTATCATTTCATGGAAAATATGAGCTCATTTTGAAATTGATGGCAGCAACACATCTCAAAAAAGTTGGGACAGAGCGATGTTCACCATTGTGTAGCATCCCCTCTTCTTTGAACAACTGTCTGTACATGTCTGCGAAGTGAGAAGATCACTTTCATCACATCACTGTATTCTGTTTTTATTTACGTTTTACACAACGTCCCAACTTCATTGGAGTTAGGGTTGTAATAAGGAGACACTCAAATATTGTCCTGCACCATTTCTGATGATCATTTTCATGATCAGCTTCCTCTGAATGACCTCTGCTGATGTGAACACGTCCATCAGAAAGTCTCACAGCATTCATCTGATTACAGCTCAGCCTGCGCTGGTTGTCATGGAAACAAAAAAACACAGTAATCTGTAATCGGTCAGCAGCTTCTTATCAAAGTTTGTCAGTGTGACAGAGTTTCACAGAAATGCTGTTAAAAGAAGTCAACCACAGAGTTTCAACATCACTGACCTCTGAGTGAACCCAAATTATATTTAACAAACTGAAAAATACAAAACAAAGTTCAAACAAAACCATCGCCGACCAGAACCAGTTTAAGCCAGTTTAAAACCGAGGAAAGACGTGAAGGAGAGCTCGTAAAGCAAAAGATGGATGATTAATAATCAACAGTAACTTCCATGATGATCTGCAGGACGCTGGACGTCCGTCACAGTCAGAGAAAGTTTGACCGTCACTCTAAATGTCATATTCATGTTTTATATTCATTTGAATGGTCAGGAGAAAATAACAAAGTAGACTCCTAATAAAACTAGTTATTGGTTATTGGTTGATACCACAAGGAATTGTGGGCCTTCAAAGCTCAAAGGTCAGACGAGGACTCTTCTCTGGAACTACAGATCACAGAATGAGATGTGTTTGAGTGAAGCTCCTCCTCTTCCTGTACGCAGATATACACTGAGGACAGCACATGAGATGATCAGAGCAGAGACACACAGACAAGCAGACGGCAGAGAGACGCTCCACCTGGACATGGATCACCTTTTGATGCTGCTGCTGCTGCTTTGGACTGCAGGTAGGACTTTTTTTTTTTCTGGTATGGCAGCAATACACTTCAGTACTTCTGTATGTAAGTCTACTACAGTAAACAGTTTCAGATGTATAGAGCGAGTTACTTTTTTCTTTGCTAGAAAAAAGAATTTTGAGAAAAAGTTGCCCGCTCTTGTCTGTAGACTACTTTTCACTCATATATATTGTGAGGGTTTGTTTTACATATCCTATAACTACAGGTAAAGGGCAACATTTGTTACATTTTCTGTTCCATATTTGTTTTCGTGTTTTGTCTGCTTTCTATCACGTATAATATTTGCATAACATAATCCAGATTGCATGTGTGTATGTCTTCCAACATGTCAGTGCACCGATAATGTTCGTGCCAGTAACTCATTTAGTGCAGTTTTTGTCTCTACGAGCTTTCAAACACATTCTCTATGAATACAGTTATATTTGATTTAGATTTGACCAATGAAACATCCTACTAGTTTTTAAAATTAATTCATATTTACGACTCATGCTGGTATGCTTAAAGTCAATGTCGTTCTGATGGTATAATGTTTTTTCTAATTAAGACATCCATTTTGGTGGTTTATTACATAATGCACCAAATTATTACAATTTCTTGATAAAAAAGTGCAACACTCGCATTTTGTAATTACTGATGCAATATGTAACAAGTTATTACAAAATGCGGCAAAGTTTATTACAAATGGCAGATTATTACAAAATGCGGTGTTATTACATAATGAAGTGAAAATTTATTACATTATTACATAATGTGGCGCTACAGACCTCCATAGACTACAGTGTAACTGTCTGTACCCACTCTGTTACTTTCACACACACACACACACACACACACACACACACACACACACACACACACACTGGAGGAGCTGGGAATCGAACCTGATCATGTGATTATTGGACGACCCGCTCTACCTCCTGAGCCACAGAGGCCCGATGATTCTCTCTCTGTGCAGTAGTTTTCTGTTAGTGGCAGAGTCCGCCGTTGATTAAGACTCAGATTGCCTTCACACTCGTGACAAATTGTCAGGAAACGATGCAGCACGTTATCAGCTCGTTTCCTGTTCACTCCTGCAGCCGTATCAGAGCTCAATCAACTTACTGCTAACTGCTAACCGCTAACACAACATTTCCACTGCTCCATAATCAACACTCCAATTAGATAGATACAGGGAGGCTTTTATTGTGAAGGAGTCACAGGAAACTGAGTTTAGCCCACTTTGTTGATCCACTTTGTTTGCTTGTTTAAACACTGAAATAAAATCCAGTCATACTTAGAATAACTTTACTGTCTGTAATGTTCCTGTATTTAATTTGGACTGTTAGCTGTGTGAAGTAGGTCGTCAAATTCTCTGCTGCAGCCAGCAGAGGCACTACTGAGCATGGACTGAAACACTCACACACCTGCAGCTCCACACCTGGAACAACAACAAAACACACACATACTGCTTTATATGTGGTATGGGGACCAATGATATTAATCAGGACTTGTGGGGACCACCATTTCCTGAGGCCCTAGAGGTTTGAAAAAAGGATCACAACATGAACGTACCTGTTGATTAGTGTTCTGTGGACTGTCTCTGACAGGAGAGCAGGATCAGAGCCTTCCACAGGAATACCACCAGCTGCATTCATGGCCATCTGCAAATGTTTGAGAATAAAATTATTTCCTTATGTCAAGAAACAAATGTTCAGTTTGACATAATTACTGCATAATATTTAATTAGATTAACTCACTTTCTTCAGGATACAGCTATATATTTTAATTCACTTCAACAGTCACCACACCTCAAAGAAAAAAAACGTCTGATTCAAACACAATATTTCTTCCTGCTTCATCAACCTCTGTGTGCTTTCACTCACATTGAATAAAACAAGTTTAGTGGAGACATTACACACACCACATTGTTTCTGGTTTGTCAGATACTTCACACACAGTTTTTATTCAAACGCTGATGTAAGGTGTGTTGTGGGGATGTTGTAAGTTCCACAGAATAGAGTGATATTAAAATATAAAATAAATATTCCATTACCATTAGCCTTCTACTTGCTTGGCAGTCCTGATGTACAATAGATAACCATTTTCTCTTAAGAACATATCTATATTTTTAATGCACTTCAACAGTCACCACACCTCAGAGAAAACACGTCAAATTCAAACACAATATTTCCTCCTGCTGTTCCTGTACCTCTACAGACAGCAGTCTTCTGACTTGTGTTCTGTGTATTCACATTCATCTCACCTGTAGTAAACTGGTCATATGAATCCAGAGCGAGTTCACTGAGATGTTTCTGAGCTTCAAGAAAGTTCTTGATGAAACCTGAAAATGTTTGTTGTGTCCACGGCAAATGCTGCTTCATCCTGATGTTCATTTTCTGATTTTGTCCTCAGGACTGCAGACTGAAGAACGACAAAACTCAGAAGGTAAATATGGAAAGAAAAGAGAAATAAAGAATCAAAGTTTACTTTCAGTTTTCTAAAGGGTCATTCCAGCGACAGAGATAGACCTTTTTCTTGAAGATGATTTACTGACTCACGTTTCCACCGTCGTCTTCTGAGCCCGTCACTGTTAAAGGAGAACTATTATACCCCTTTTCCAGCAGTTCACACAGGTCCCAGGTACCTTAATAATCCTTTGGTCAAAATTCCTCACGGATCAAGCACAGCAGCCCTCTCTGTACCTGTCTGTACCGCGCTGCGCTCAGGCGGTCGGTTTTCGTGTCTGTCCCTTTAAATGCAAATGAGCTGAGACGTGGCTGCTGGAGAAAACGTCGCTTTGCAAAAGGATATATTTGAACTAGTCAGACTCTGAGCACGAAGAGGCAACAGAACAAGTCCAAACAGCGAGGAGAGAAAAGGATGTTTCTGAATGGTAAGTTTATGTAATGTGTTTTTATATCTTTGAACTCTGGCTTAGCGTTAGGCTAATGGTGCTACCCTGTAGTGTGTTTATGTACTGGCTATTGGAAAGCTACGTAGATAAATGTAATTAATTGCAAGTAACGTACGTAACATTACTCAGCTGTTCCCCTTACACCAGTAACATACAAGCTCAGCCAGCATGTTTGCTCCACAACCGTACAGGTGGGAAATTAATGTTTTACTTATTAGTAAGTCATTCTTTTGTCTGAACTCTATTAGCCACATTACTTTATTACAGACATTTGGCAGAGCAGACTATGGGCCTTTATGTCTAAGGGGAATAGAGCAGTAAGTTATTTTATGCATATTAGTAATCTGTTGGATTCAAATGAGGTGACTGGAGCTAGCTTTGCCAGAGCAGGCAGTGTCAGTCTGTCTGAAACCTCATAATGTGTAAGTTTACCAGATATTGAAGCATAGATAGTATGTACTTATTGACATCAACTTGAATAAATTGCTGCATTCTGTAACCTTTGTACTTAATAATTTTCATAATTTCTACAATCTAATGCGACTTACCGTTTCCTGTGTTCTAGGTTACAGACTACAGCAGGTACCACCCCAGCAACATGCATGGTTCATCCTAGCCTGCCTTGAACCTGTGTGTAGTCTACCTACAGAGCAGACCATGGGCCTCTACGTCTGAGGGGAATAGAGCAGTGAGTTCTTTTATGCATAGAAGTAGTCTGTTACTATTGTAATATAAATGAGTAAGGATTAAAGTACAATAAAATACTGTCCCCTCTATCTAACATTGCTTACTGTTGATCTGTCATGTCTGTTACTTGTTATCATGTTACATATCAAACACTGAAAGCACACAAAACAGTTCAGATAGAGTTTACCTTTATTGTCATGATTCCTTCAAACATCACACAACTTTTGAAAACAAACTTATTCAATATACTACCTAGAACAGCAGTCTGAAAAAGTTTTGGTCAGCATTTAGGTTTCACAGAATTTCAGAAGAAAAGATGGACACGTGTTATAAAAGCATGTCACTGTGTAGTTTAGACTAACTATTATGTACACTTTGTTTTAGCTGTTACAGGTACTAGGCCTACAGGAGCTCTGTAAGCTGGTGTTGGGGATTTCTTGGCCAGAGAATCAGGGTGGTACTGCTCAGCTGTGTGGTGCGACCGATATGGAGTCCCCAGACAGTCAAGGAAGCTACGAGGGGTCAGACTGAACCTCGACACGTAGCCGGCTACAACCTCTTGCTTCCCTGGTCTTGCAAACTGGGCTGCGAGATCCTCAGGGATGGGGATCTTCAGCACCTCATCCACGTATGGGCCAGAATTTAGGAAAAGCTTCTTGAAGATGAGGTCCAACATAACCTATAAGACAATATAGGAGGGAGAAAATGAATATACTTATTAATTATCCAACTTACATAAGTTAAGAGCCCTGTTTTATGTTATTTATTTTTCACTTGTATAATAGATGTTTGCACATTCTTTGACTTATTGCCATTTTTAATAAAAGGTTGTAAAACTTACCGACGGTTGGTTCTACTTTCACTGTCTTAGCTGCTGCTGTTGTTGGGAAGTTCAATCTGAATAGCGGCTCACCAGCTGATGTTGTAGCTTAGGGACGCCCAGCACTTTCATTGAAGTTGAGGGCTGCCAGGTGGAGTCTAGGGAAGAAAAAAAAAAGAAATATGAGAAATATGATTGAGAGCACAAATATAAATATACATTGTACTCATTCACTAAGTATCAGAATCACCTTTATTTGCCAGGTGTGTGTACACACACACACACACAAACTGTCCATACATATACATACATTGAGAGCAACATGTAAACAGAGTGAGAGAGAGAATTCCTTGTGTGTAAACACCTGGCCAATAAAGTGATTCTGAAAGTTACTGCTTGGTAATTCTTTCAGTCCAGAAGCCTGCATGAACAGGCAGCCTAACATGTCACCAAAACTGGACAGTATCCAGGTGGAGCTCATGGACTGAACTGATACTGTCATTGTATTGTAGCTTTGTTTACTTTATGTACCCAGCTCCCTAAGACCGGATCTAGCTTCAGACTACGCTGTAAAATAGAGAGGGGTCTCTCTTTCTCTCAAACCGAGGGGGACACAGTAATAGTGATAGATACGAGACACTAGTTAGCAGTTAGCGCCGATTAGCATGAGCTAACGCTAACAAGCCCTTTGGTACAGGCATTGCTTGCTACTTGATCCACACCAATGTAACGCCAGTAGTTTGTGTTGTGGAGAAATTGCTGAAGTCAAAGGTCAATGGTGAGGTCAGGAGTTCAGAAAGTGTTCAGAAGCCTCTGATGTCTTATGCTGTAATATTTATTGATGCTTGGCCAAGGAGAATTAGAGACACTCTCATGGTGCATCAGAAGTGTCTGAGTCGGTCTCACATTCTGCTGAACTCGTGCTGGTGGATAGACTTTAAACCTCAAGATAACGCCACAAATACCATACACCCCAAATCAGACAAAGAGAATGTTTTTACCAAGAACGGTGTTATCGTCAACATATTCTAGTCTGGAAACACAGATGTCTGTTTACGTCAACAGCCAGCTATCTATTATGTCTAGGAAGGCAGCAATAGGTCTCTTCGACCCTGGCCACCACAGTGTTTGAGATAGACTGACACCTACTGCTCCCAGTCAAAGCCAAACAATTAGTACCGCCGAGGACCACAAGGCCCACACGTGACCTCGTGTAACCTAAACACTTTTATCTTATCCTGCTCAGTTTACTGAGATTAAAAAAAGACTTATAACGGGGCGGCGGTGCTGCCTGTCTGCATGCAGCGGAGCGCTGTGTGTGCTGAACATAACGCTAGCTAGCTGTTAGTGTTAGCTCATGGTAATCTAAAGAAACACAAAGCACACTTACATTTCCATCGTCTGTAGTTTTCCACGGACAGTTGGTTACTCCTCTTTCGTGTGAGGTCTCGTTGACAGTGTGGGGACGTCTCCGGTAAAAGTAAACTTTTAATCCTCCGTTCTTCGGTCCTCTCAGGCTGGGGTCAATATAGCGACTTGTGTCGGTCACTGCTGCCAACAACAGAGTAACGAGCATGCCTAGGTCGGAGCCTTGCCCAGCCATTCTTCTCCGTGAAGCAGAAACTGTCGGAGCTTCACCTGAGCTCTGTGCTTTCATCACCTGTAGGGCGTGGCGGGTGGAGACTGGGTGTTGGCCTCTGCTGGAGAGATCAGGAAGTGGGTCTGGTCTGTAGGTCTTGTACGTAAGAACCGGAGCAGAATCTGACTGGCTTACCAGAGATAAGCGGCAAAATGGGGGTACGGCCGCTGCAGAGCACGCGAAATGGACGCGGTTGTTGTTTTTAACACTGTGGGGGTTTGTACGCACCCCAAATTAAAAAATGTTAGTGTAGAAGAGCTGGAAAAGTGATTTTTGCATAATATGTCCCCTTTAAAACAAGTTATTTTAGAGGACAGACTTCTGACGGTGCTCAGTTTCCCCCAAAGGTTTTGTTGCAGACATTGCAGTCTGTTTCTCGGCTGCCGGCTGAGGCGATCTACTGGACCGACTCCAAAACCTTTTCTACCTGTTAGTCGTTCATAACACCAAATATGTAAAAATGTGTCCAGGTGTAAAAAATACCAGAATGAGCCTTTAATTAAAGACTTCTTTGACTGATGACTCTCTTGTTTCTGTTCAGAACCTGTCAGGTTGGTGGGAGGAGACAGTCGCTGTGCAGGAACACTGGAGCTGAAACATCTGGGAGAATGGAGACCAGTGGGTGACCCTTACTCTGACTGGACCATGAAGACAGCAGCTGTTGCCTGCAGAGATCTGGACTGTGGCTCTGCTGTTTCTGTAGAACAGAGAAAGGAGTCCTCAGACAGATCTGTGTGGAGGATCAGTTGTAACTGTATTCAGTCTGGATCTGCTCTGAGGGACTGTGTAATACCATTTTCCTCCTCCTCCATCGTGGATGTCACCTGTTCAGGTAAGTCCATCAGTGACATCATCTATGTATTTTGTCTTTCTCGTTTTTTTCTGTTGCAATGGCACCGTGTAGTTGGTTTCCGGTTACAGTCACTGTTTTTTCACTTTTTGTACTTTTTTCATGTGTTTTTCTGACACCAGTCTTCATCAATGTTGTGTAACTCGGACTTGAACTATGGAGATCAGTGATTTGCCTTTTTTCTGTCATACTTCAGACGACAGACAGACAGAAAACAGACAGAAACATGGTGAATAGAAAGTGCTGAGTCATAGTTCTCTCAGCACCTACGCTTCCTGACGGCAACATGACTGATGAAGGTCGTCAGTTTTCATTGATATGATGTCACTCATGACTCCACGCCCTCTCAGCTGAAGCCCCGCCCCCCACGCCACATCAGGGCCAAAAGTCTGAAAGTGACAAAAATAAAAAGCCAAATATCAATATATGAAAGTGAACACTGAAAAGAAATGATTCATTCAAAAGAACTTCAGAACTGAACTGAAACTTTTCTGACACTTATTTTTATTTGAATTATTTTATTGTTCAAAGTTCAACATGAAAACTTCAAATTATTTCCAAGCACTGAACCTTGTGGAACTCCATGACTAACTTTGGTGTTCATGAGGATTCATCATTAACACGAACAAACTGAGATGATCTGACCAATAAGACTTAAACCAGCTCAGTGCGGTTCCTTTAATGCCAATTAGATGTTCAAGTCTCTGTAACAGGATGTGATGGTCAATGGTGTCCACGTGTTCTGTTGTTAACCATGAACTGATGTTGGAATTGTTCTGATCCAGTTTGAATCACTGAATTGTTGTTTGATGACATCTTTTTATTTTGTGTCTGCTGTCTTTTATCTCTCTCTGTTTTATCTTCTGTTATCTCTGCAGACTCTGTCAGGCTGCTGGATGGGACTAGTCTGTGTTCAGGCAGACTGGAGGTGAAGTCTGACCAGTCTGACCAGTCTGACCAGCGGTGGTCCTCAGTGTGTGAAGCTGACTTTGACCAGCAGGATGCAGAGGTGGTCTGTAGGGAGCTCGGCTGTGGGGCTCCTTCAGTCCTCCAGGGGGCGCTCTATGGAGAAGTGGAGGCTCCAACGTGGACCAAAGAGTTCCAGTGTGGAGGCCATGAGTCTGCTCTCCTGGACTGTAGAAGCTCAGGATCAACTAGAAACACCTGCTCACCTGGAAAAGCTGTTGGACTCACCTGCTCAGGTAGAAGAGGAGCTGCAGCTTTGATTTGGTTCATTTCTGTTCTGATGAAACTCACTTTGTTCTTTGACTGATGACTCTCTTGTTTCTGTTCAGAACCTGTCAGGTTGGTGGGAGGAGACAGTCGCTGTGCAGGAACACTGGAGCTGAAACATCTGAGAGAATGGAGACCAGTGAGTGACCCTTACTCTGACTGGATCATGAAGGCAGCAGCTGTTGCCTGCAGAGATCTGGACTGTGGCTTTGCTGTTTCTGTAGAAGAGAGAAAGGAGTCCTCAGACAGATCTGTGTGGAGGATCAGGTCTTACTGTGTTGAGTCTGGATCTGCTCTGAGGGAATGTGCAATATCAGATTACTACTCCTCCTCCATCCGGAATCTCACCTGTTCAGGTAAGCCCATCAGTGACATCATCTATGACATCATTTCTGACAGTAATACACTCATGTTGAAAATTAACTCACTTTGTATTGACAAATCTCCAAATCCAAACTTCATATATATTCATTCAATAATAATAATAATAATAATAAATGTAGTGGGCGTCATCAGGACCACAGCAGCAGCCACGATCCGTGAGAACCTGACGAGACGAGAGAGCACAGACACTCTGGGGAAGAAGTCAGTCAGTGTTGGGGATTCCAAATTGTTTAAAGGGACACCAAACTATGAAGGTGCCATCAATTAACTTTGGCTATCAAGATAATCAAAGATAAAAATAAATCGTGACTTTAATCAATAATTAAAGTACCTCCCTTAAAGAAGGGAAATTATTGCCAAATAATTGATCGATATCAGTCTCATAAAACGCACTACACTGTTAATATGGAATTCTGATTAATGATTATATTAATAATTAAAACAACATGAGCACATCAACAGCTAGCAGGTTGAAGGATTTGCAGTTCAGCATAGAAGAGGTTAGCAGCATTCACTCTGTACAACATTAAACAGAGCAGCATGGAAACATTTATTAACAATGAGAGCGCATTGTTCTAGTGCGGTGACAGGTTCCACTAAAACAAGATGGTGACAGCCATGATGCCAAACTGGAGGCTGAAAAATGTTTGAACACAAACAGGTGACGTCATGGTGGGTTTAGACTTGGTCTTAAAGAACTCTCTCTGTTTTATCTTCTGTTATCTCTGCAGACTCTGTCAGGCTGCTGGATGGGACTAGTCTGTGTTCAGGCAGACTGGAGGTGAAGTCTGACCAGTCTGACCAGCGGTGGTCCTCAGTGTGTGAAGCTGACTTTGACCAGCAGGATGCAGAGGTGGTCTGTAGGGAGCTCGGCTGTGGGGCTCCTTCAGTCCTCCAGGGGGCGCTCTATGGAGAAGTGGAGGCTCCAATGTGGACCAAAGAGTTCCAGTGTGGAGGCCATGAGTCTGCTCTCCTGGACTGTAGAAGCTCAGGATCAACTAGAAACACCTGCTCACCTGGAAAAGCTGTTGGACTCACCTGCTCAGGTAGAAGAGGAGCTGCAGCTTTGATTTGGTTCATTTCTGTTCTGATGAAACTCACTTTGTTCTTTGACTGATGACTCTCTTGTTTCTGTTCAGGACCTGTCAGGTTGGTGGGAGGAGACAGTCGCTGTGCAGGAACACTGGAGCTGAAACATCTGGGAAAATGGAGACCAGTGAGTGAGCATTACTCTGACTGGACCCTGAAGACAGAAGCTGTTGTCTGCAGAGATCTGGACTGTGGCTCTGCTGTTTCTGTAGAAGAGAGAAAGGAGTCCTCAGACAGATCTGTGTGGAGGATCATGTCTAACTGTGTTCAGTCTGGATCTGATCTGAGGGACTGTGCATCATCAGATTCCTCCTCCTCCATCGTGGATCTCACCTGTTCAGGTAAGCCCATCAGTGACATCATCTATGACATCATTTCTGACAGTAAGCGTGCATTCACACAGGATCAGGGATTGCTGCACGTCGTAGCAGGGTCGTCCGGTGGTGGGGGGGGCGAGGGGAGCATAGGTGGGTTGCTGTTGCTCGCTCACTGTTATTGTTACTCTATGTCTCTCGACTAAAGTTTCTCTCTCTCTGTGATTGGTTTGTGGAGCGTGACGTCGGGCTCCGTTTTCCCAAAAGTTGGATCTGGATCAACTTCTCTCCCGCACGCCGGAGTGTTTTTTAGCAGCAACCCCTGTGTTGCAGACTGCCGGTGTGGAAACAGACTACCTCACTGAAATGAATGGAAAGACCTGTTTTTTGCAGTGGCGCCTGATCCTGTCTGAATCCACGCTAATACACCCATGATGAACATTAACTCATGTTTTATTGACAAATCTCCAAATCTAAACTTCATATATATTCATTCAATAATAATAATAATAATAAATGTAGTGGGCGTCATCAGGACCACAGCAGCAGCCACGATCCGTGAGAACCTGACGAGACTAGAGAGCACAGAAACTCTGGGGAAGAAGTCAGTCAGTGTTGGGGATTCCAAATGGTTTAAAGGGACACCAAACTATGAAGATGCCATCAATTAACTTTGGCTATCAAGATAATCAAAGATAAAAATAAATAGTGACTTTAATTAATAATTAAAGTACTTCCTTTAAAGAACTATTAAACCCCTTTTCCACCAGTTCACACAGGTCCCAGGCACCTTAATGACATGTCTGTGAGATCCTTTCATCAAAATTCCTCACGGATCAAGCACAGCAGCCCTCTCTGTACCCTGTCTGTAGCGCTCTGTGTTCAGGCGGTCGGTTTTTGTGTCTGTCCCTTTAAATGCAAATGAGCTGCTGCAGCTGCTGCATGGACACACAAACTGACCATACACATACATACATTGAGAGCAACATGTAAACAGAGTCATATTCCTTGTGTGTAAACACACCTGGCCAATAAAGTGATTCTCAAAGTTACTACTTGTTAATTCTCTCAGTCCAGAAGCCTGCATGAACAGGCAGCCTGACATGTCACTAAAACCGGACAGTATCCAGGTGGAGCTCATGGACTGAACTGATGCTGTCCTTATTGTATTGTAGCTTTGTTTACTTTATGTACCCAGCTCCCTCAGACTGGATCTAGCTTCAGACTACGCTGTAAAACAGTGAGGGGTCTCTCTTTCTCTCAAACGGAGGGGGACACAGACAGTAAAAGTGAGGGGGTGCCGTTAACAGAAAGGTGAATGACAGAAAAGTTATTTGACGGCTACGTTCAACACACAGCTGCATGTGGGATCGGACCTTGACCAGACTTGTAGAACTTGCCGTGAATCTTTGAGGCCTGTCTGTCTGTCTGTCTGTCTGTCTGTCTGTCTGCCTGTCTGCATGCAGCTGTGTGTGCTGAACATATAGCTAGCTAGCTGTTAGCGTTAGCTCGTGGTAATCGGACAAAAGAAACACAAAGCACACTTACATTTCCATCGTCTGTACTTGGTATTACTCCTCTTTCGTGTGAGGTCTCGTTGCCGTCCTGTGTTGTTCTGTGTTCATTGTTGTTGTGAAGACAGTTGGAAGTGCACACACACACGTTCAGGTCTAGTCGACAGTAGGGGTGTGCAAAAAAATCGATTCGCATTCGTATCGCGATTCAAGCTCTACCGATTCAAAATCGATTCATAGAATTCCAAAAATCGATTCATATTTTTTTCGTTTTGTAATGGCGTGTATACGAACGAGTTTAGCTCGCCAATCCCATAGATGGCGCTGCGTCGAATTCACACTGAAGCCTGGGCACTCTTGCCATAATCAAAACAACGAGTGCAGCAGCAGAAGTAGTTTAGTCTGTCGGCGGCTCAGTGCAAACAATGGCAAACCTCACAGAAAGAATTATTGAACCTGCTCCATCCTCATTAAAGGCGAGAGTTTGGGCACATTTCGGCTTTTATAGCCTCGAGGGGAAGACGGAACTTGATAGGACTCATGCTATATGCAGGCTTTGCAAAGCGAAAGTTAAATATTTTGGTAACACCACAAACTTGAGAACTCACATGGTACACCATCACCCAGAGATTAACATTAAAGACGTGGACGAACAACAACCTAAAGTACTAACGTGCCAGTCAACCAATGCACTCTCTTTCAATGCTCTAAACTCCCAACGAACTCTGAACGGGCAAAGAAAATAACTCAATCCATAGCCTATTGCATTTCAAAAGATTTGCGCCCCTACAGCATGGTAGACAATGAAGGCTTCCGATATATGATGCACATAACTGAGCCTAGGAGCCTACTATACCATCCCGTGGCCTTTTTACCGAAAAAGCGATACCTCAACTATATCAAGAGACAAAGGAACAGGTCACAGGGGACTTACAGAAAGCAATATGAGTTGCCTTGCCTTGCGATGCCTGGACATCAAGAGCAGTTCAATCTTATGTCACCTTTACCGCTGAGTACAGCACTTTAATGCTAAATATAAAAGCTCTTTTTATTGAAGTTTTATTTTAAACTTGAAATAAATGTATTTGAAAGCTGGCCAAAGCTTGGCACTTTGCAGTTTTTAGCTGCAAAAGTTTTTATTTTTGTATGAAGACATATAAAGTAATATCAAACTACATTTCATTTGTTGTGTTTCTTTTCTTTTAAATTACTGCAATCACATGGGAAAAGTAACTGCATTTACATACTGTGAATCGTTTCTTTAATCGAGAATCATTTTTGAATCGAAAATCGATTTTGAATCGAATCTTGAGCCTAAAAATCGATATCGAATCGAATCGTGACATTTTCTGAATCGGTCACCCCTAGTCGACAGTGTGGGGACGTCTCCGGTAACCATAAGTAACCACAAGTAACCATAATCCTCCGTTCTTCAGTCCTCTCAGGCTGGGGCCAATATAGCGACTTGTGCCGGTCACCAACAGTGTTGGTCATCTTACTTTAAAAAAGTAATTAGTTACAGTTACAAATTACTTCTGCCAAAAAGTAATTGAGTTAGTAACTCAGTTACCACACTGTAAAAGTAATTAGTTACTCAGCAAAGTAACTGTGACGTTATTTTTTATGTTCTATAACATCTTTAACGTCAAATATGTTTATATTAACTGACTGAAGAATAAAAACACTATATACAGTATTTTAGAACATTTGGTATTTATTTGAACTTAGATTGCAGCCTGCCATATCGTGCTTCATAAGGTTAGAGTTGCTTGCGGCAGACGTGGATAAAATCTTTTTTCCTGGGCATAGCGTGCATGATACATTCTTAACCTTTAATTTCAGCGAGGGAGAAGTAGTGCCGGTACTTCCAGTTGGAGAACGCTACCTTTGAATTTCCCTGGCTCGTCGCCATTGTCGCTGTCCTGTGTGTTCAGAGGTAGTCATAGGTGGAAGTCAGAGCGTGCAGTGAGACAGGTGAGCAGGGCATCCGCCCACCCAGCCAATCATCATCATCATGCCCACTCCTGCTCTCTCCAGGCAGCTGATGGAGCCAAAGCTTGACACCTCGCGCTTCATTCAACCAAATTGTAGTAACGCGCCACTTTACATTCTCAGTAACGATAACGGCGTTGCAACGATGGGAAAAGTAATTAATTAGATTACTCCGTTACTGAAAAAATAACGCCGTTAGTAACGCCGTTATACTTAAACCCCGTTACTCCCAACACTGGTCACCAACAACAGCGCAACGAGCATGCCTAGGTCTGAGCCTCAGAAAATGTTGGCGCTTCACCTGAGCCTCGTGCTTTCATCACCTGTAGGGCGTGGCGGGTGGAGCCTGGGTGTTGGCCTCTGCTTTAGAGTTCAGGAAGTGGGTCTGGATTATGTTAATGAAAAAGTTTGTACGTACAAAGGGGAGCTGAATCTGATTCGCGTGCCCAGAGACAAGCCGCAAGAGAGGGTGTGGCTGCAGCAGCTCACGCAAAAAGGTTGTTTTTAACACTGAGGGGGTTTGTAGCACAAACCCCTTATGATGGATAGGAGAAGATCAAATTCGAGTACGTCGCCCGGATTGGCGTTACCGCAGCCCCACCCTGGAGCCAGGCCCGGGGTTGGGGTTCGCAGGCGAACGCCTGGTGGCCGGGTCTTTGCCCGCGGGACCCGGCCGGGCCCAGCCCACGAGCGACGTGGGCGTCTCTTCAAGTGGGCTCACCACCTGCATGAAGGGCCATGAGGGGTCGGTGCTGTGTGATTCGGGTGGCGGTCGTTGGCGGGGGTCCCGGCGGCCCAATCGCGGGGCAACAACTCTGGCTCTGGGGACATGGAATGTCACCTCGCTGGGGGGAAAGGAGCCTGAGCTTGTGCGGGAGGTGGAGCGGTACCGACTAGAAATAGTCGGGCTCGCCTCCACGCACAGTCTGGGCTCTGGAACCCAACTCCTTGAGAGAGGCTGGACTCTCTACTATTCTGGAGTTGCCCACGGTGAGAGGCGGCGAGCTGGTGTGGGCTTGCTTAAAGCTCCCCAGCTCAGCCGCCATGTGTTGGAGTTCTCCCCGCGGAACGAGAGGGTCGCGTCCCTCCGCCTTCGGGTGGGGGGTAGGTCTCTCACTGTTGTTTCGGTTTATGGGCCGAACAGCAGTGCAGAGTACCCGGCCTTCCTGGGGTCCTTGGAAGGAGTACTGGAAGGTGCTCCAACCGGGGACTCCATAGTTTTGTTGGGGGACTTCAATGCTCACGTGGGCAACGACAGTGTGACCTGGAGGGGCGTGATTGGGAGGAACGGCCTCCCCGATCTGAACCCGAGTGGTGCTTTGTTACTGGACTTCTGTGCTTGCCACAGTTTGTCCATAACGAACACCATGTTCAAGCATAAGGGTGTTCATCAGTGCACGAGGCACCAGGACACCCTAGGTCGGAGGTCAATGATCGACTTTGTGGTCATGTCATCTGACCTCCGGCCGTATGTCTTGGACACTCGGGTAAAGAGAGGGGCTGAGCTGTCAACCGATCACCACCTGGTGGTGAGTTGGACCCGCTGGCAGGCGAGGAAGCTGGACAGACCTGGCAGACCCAAGCGCATCGTGAGGGTCTGCTGGGAACGTCTGGCGGAATCCCCTGTCAGAGGGGTCTTCAACTCCCACCTCCGGGAGAGCTTTGACCAGATCCCGAGGGACGCTGGAGATATTGAGTCCGAGTGGACCATGTTCTCCACTTCCATTGTGGACGCGGCTGTTCGGAGCTGTGGCCGTAAGGTCTTCAGTGCCTGTCGCGGCGGCAATCCCCGAACCCGGTGGTGGACGCCGGAAGTAAGGGATGCTGTCAAGCTGAAGAAGGAGTCCTATCGAGCCTGGTTGGTTCGGGGGACTCCTGAGGCAGCTGACGGGTACCGACAGGCCAAGCGGACGGCAGCTCGAGCAGTCGCAGAAGCAAAAACTCGGGTCTGGGAAAGGTTCGGGCAGGCCATGGAGGAGGACTACCGGTCAGCCTCGAGGAAATTCTGGCAAACCATCCGGCGCCTCAGGAGGGGGAAGCAGTGCTCCACCAACACTGTTTACAGTGGAGGTGGGGAGCTGTTGACCTCGACTGGGGATATTGTCGGGCGGTGGAAGGAATACTTTGAGGATCTCCTCAATCCCACTGTCACGCCTTCCCTAGAGGAAGCAGAGGCTGAGGACTCAGAGGTCGACTCATTCATTACCCAAGCCGAAGTCACTGAGGTAGTTCGGAAGCTGCCCAGTGGCAAGGCACCGGGGGTGGATGAGATCCGCACTGAGTACCTCAAGTCTCTGGATGTTGTAGGGCTGTCCTGGTTGACACGTCTCTGCAACATTGCGTGGCAGTCGGGGACAGTGCCTCTGGAATGGCAGACCGGGGTGGTGGTCCCTCTCTTCAAAAAGGGGGACCGGAGGGTGTGTTCCAACTACCGGGGAATCACACTCCTCAGCCTCCCGGGAAAAGTTTATTCCAGGGTACTGGAGAGGAGAGTTCGGCCGATAGTCGAACCTCGGATTCAGGAGGAACAATGCGGTTTTCGTCCTGGCCGTGGAACACTGGACCAGCTCTATACCTTCCGCAGGGTGCTCGAGGGTTCATGGGAGTTTGCCCAACCAGTCCACATGTGTTTTGTGGACTTGGAGAAGGCTTTCGACCGTGTCCCTCGTGGCATTCTGTGGGAGGTGCTCCGGGAGTATGGGGTCGGGGGCCCATTGCTAAGGGCCGTGCGATCCCTGTACGACCGGAGCAGGAGTTTGGTTCGCATTGCCGGCAGTAAGTCAGACCTGTTCCCTGTGCATGTTGGACATGTTAGGGCTGCCCTTTGTCACCGGTTCTGTTCATTATTTTTATGGACAGAATTTCTAGGCGCAGCCAAGGGCCGGAGGGGGTCCAGTTCGGGAACAACTGGATTTCATCTCTGCTTTTTGCGGATGATGTGGTCTTGTTGGCTCCCTTGAGCCAGGACCTCCAGCATGTACTGGGACGGTTTGCAGCCGAGTGTGAACCAGCTGGGATGAGAATCAGCACCTCTAAGTCCGAGGCCATGGTTCTCGACCGGAAAAAGGTGGCTTGTCCCCTCCGGGTCGGTGGAGAGCCCCTGCCTCAGGTGGAGGAGTTTAAGTATCTCGGGGTCTTGTTCACGAATGAGGGAAGGATGGAACGGGAGATTGACAGGCGGATCGGTGCAGCGGCCGGAGTAATGCGGTCGTTGTATCGATCCGTCGTGGTGAAGAGGGAGCTGAGCCGAAAGGCAAAGCTCTCGATTTACCGGTCAATCTACGTTCCTACCCTCATCTATGGTCATGAACTTTGGGTCATGACCGAAAGAACAAGATCCCGGATACAAGCGGCTGAAATGAGTTTCCTTCGCAGGGTGGCGGGGCGCTCCCTTAGAGATAAGGTGAGGAGCTCTGTCACCCGGGAGGAGCTCGGAGTAGAGCCGCTGCTCCTCCGCATCGAGAGGAGCCAGCTGAGATGGCTCGGGCATCTGTATCGGATGCCCCCTGGACGCCTCCCTCGGGAGGTGTTCCGGGCATGTCCCACCGGGAAGAGACCCAGAGGAAGACCCAGGACACGCTGGAGTGACTATGTCACTCGGCTGGCCTGGGAACGCCTTGGGGTCCTCCCGGAAGAGCTGGAGGAAGTGTCCTGTGAGAGGGAGGTCTGGGCGTCCCTGCTTAGGCTGCTGCCCCCGCGACCCAGCCCCGGATAAGCGGGAGAAAATGGATGGATGGATGGATGGGTTTGTAGCACCCCGAATTCAAAAATATTGGTGTAGAAGAGCTGGAAAAGTGATTTTTTCATAATATGTCCCCTTTAAAGAAGGGAAATTATTGCCAAATAATTGATCGATATCAGTCTCATAAAATGCACTACACTGTTAATATCAACAGCTAGCAGGTTGAAGGATTTGCAGTTCAGCATAGAAGAGGTTAGCAGCATTCACTCTGTACAACATTAAACAGAGCAGCATGGAAACATTTATTAACAATGAGAGTAGGGCTGCAGCTATCGATTCTTTTTGAAGTCGAGTATTCTACCGAATATTTCAGCGATTAATCGGACTTTTTTTTTTTTTTTTGCATTTTTAAACAACAATACTGTAACGGACCGTGTATACACTGCGGCTGTTTGGCTTGTGTTCAGTTAGGTTGTACTGCAGTGTATGGGGTTGCAGGACGTCTGGGGGGTGGCGTTATCAGAGGGTGTGAAGCCTGTCAGTCATGGCAGTTGCCATGGCAACGATGGGGGCGAAGTAGCCAGCTGGGATTAGCGGAGGACCTGTGGGGGTGTGTCCGGGGTGTGTGTGTGTGTGTGTGTGTGTGTGTGTGTGTGTGTGTGTGTGTGTGTGTGAGGGAGAGAGATGTGACAGAGCTAATGTTGATAACGCTATATGTCGGTTTGATTGCGTGTTTTATTGTTTCGGCGTTGGCTACGGCCCACAGTAGCCTGTGTTCAAGCTGAGGAATAAAGACCAGCAACACCAGCTCATGCTTCGTAGCTCCATTATTCCGGGTCGCTACAATACTATTGCATAATGTGTGACAGAAACGACAGGCCTGGTAAAACCGAGCAATTGATCCCAAACTTTGGACATCTTTTGTCTTTTGCGGACGGTCTCTTCGCTCTCTTCCATAGCGCCAACTTTTTGACTCTGAGTCGCGTGTGTCACTGTTTACAGTCCGTGTAGAACACGATCCCCGGGGCGGAACTCAGGTGACTACTTAAACGAAATTAATGATTAAACGAATACTCGAGGCAAAAAAAATGATTCGAGGATTTTTTGTACTCGAATTACTCGAATTACTCGAGTACTCGTTGCAGCTCTAAATGAGAGCGCATTGTTCTAGTGCGGTGACAGGTTCCACTAAAACAAGATGGTGACAGCCATGATGCCAAACTGGAGGCTGAAAAATGTTTGAACACAAACAGGTGACGTCATGGTGGGTTTAGACTTGGTCTTAAAGAACTCTCTCTGTTTTATCTTCTGTTATCTCTGCAGACTCTGTCAGGCTGCTGGATGGGACTAGTCTGTGTTCAGGCAGACTGGAGGTGAAGTCTGACCAGTCTGACCAGTCTGACCAGCGGTGGTCCTCAGTGTGTGAAGCTGACTTTGACCAGCAGGATGCAGAGGTGGTCTGTAGGGAGCTCGGCTGTGGGGCTCCTTCAGTCCTCCAGGGGGGCGCTCTATGGAGAAGTGGGGGCTCCAATGTGGACCAAAGAGTTCCAGTGTGGAGGCCATGAGTCTGCTCTCCTGGACTGTAGAAGCTCAGGATCAACTAGAAACACCTGCTCACCTGGAAAAGCTGTTGGACTCACCTGCTCAGGTAGAAGAGGAGCTGCAGCTTTGATTTGCTTCATTTCTGTTCTGATGAAACTCACTTTGTTCTTTGACTGATGACTCTCTTGTTTCTGTTCAGAACCTGTCAGGTTGGTGGGAGGAGACAGTCGCTGTGCAGGAACACTGGAGGTGAAACAAGGAGAATGGAGACCAGTGAGTGACCCTTACTCTGACTGGACCCTGAAGGAAGCAGCTGTTGCCTGCAGAGATCTGGACTGTGGCTCTGCTGTTTCTGTAGAACAGAGAGAGAAGTCCTCAGACAGATCTGTGTGGAGGATCAGGTCTGACTGTGTTCAGTCTGGATCTGCTCTGAGGGACTGTGTAACATCAGCTTCCTCCACCTTCACCTCCATCGTGGATCTCACCTGTTCAGGTAAGTCCATCAGTGACAGTTGGTGGTCTTCATTGGACTTCAGTCCAGGACAGCGACATCCTGAAGTGCAGAGAAGTGAACTTGTTTCTGGAGCCTTCAAAGCCTCCATAGACTGCTGAGCTTCACCTGACAGGACACACCTGGACAAACCTTTCTGTCTGTCTGTCTCTCTGTCTACAGACCTGCTGGTTCAGCCCAACATCTCTGTGTCCTCCTCCATGAACGGGGTCTCCGAGGTCCAGCAGCAGGGGTTTCATGTGTTGTGGGGCTCCACCTTCACCATCAGCTGCTCCATCCAGCCACAGTACCCAGGAGGCTCCTTCCAGCTCACCTTCACCTCCTCCAACACAGCACACAGCTACACCCAGCCAGCTGTCAATCACTCTGCCCACTTCCTGTTTCCTGCTGCAGAGCCCGCCCACACAGGAAGCTACAGCTGTGTTTATCACGTCTACGTTTCTTCTCATAAGTTCTCCTCTGAGAGCCGTCGCCTCTCTCTCACTGGCTCAGGTAAGAAAAGATGATCAGCTGACAGCAGTGTCCATGCATGTTGTGTTTCCTGACACTGTGACTGCTGTCATTGTATGACACACGTCACATAGTAACCAGACTTTAGTCAGTGTCAGTGTCAGGTCTCGTTAATGAACGTAACGTACGTCAGTTAACGTACGTAATGTACTTAACTCACGTCTGTTATGTAACGTAACTTACAATCTTTTCCTAAATCAAACCAAGTCGTGTTTGTGCCGAACCCGAACCACACTGTGACCTCAGCAAGCTTTATTTTGAAAGGGTAACCGGACGTTGCATATTTATTCGTGGTCATTTGAGCGCAGAATGAGAACGTGTTGAAAACGTGACGCTGCCACGGTGGACCACCGTGTGTTTTACACGCTTTGGCGTGATACCGGGTCGATCGGAGAGCTCCATGTTGAAGTGATTTCAGGAGATTTCAGGTCACTCCAGTTTGTGTTTGATGGAAGCTGTTGGACTCATGATGTTGTGTGATCATGTGATGTGATGTCTGTCTCTGTGTTTGATCAGATCCAACAGTTCTTATCATCAGATGGGTCGTCGTGCCGCTGACTCTGCTGTTGGGGAACACTGCCATTTATTTCTACTACAAGGTACTGACACATGTCTGTGGTTTAGAGGACTGACTGACATGAAGCATCAGTCTGTGTTCATTGAACTGAAGAGAGGAGTGATGCAGGAAGTCTCATCTGTGTGCTGTCATGTCTCTCCAGGCCAGCAGGGGGCAGAAGCCGGGCAGACAGGAGAACATTGAGCTGGTTGACATGAACCTGGGTGTTGGTGCAGCTGAAGGAGGAGCGACTGAAGAGGAAGGAGCTCAGGGAGCAGAGTAGGACCTCCAAGGAGCTCCTCTCACATCCACATGGATTTCACATGTTTATACTCGTGTTCTCTTTAAACAATAAGGTTGGAATTGTTCCATTAAATGATGGACTATATTTTTCTGAGTGCCAACATGAAAAGACAACAACATGTTAGTCTGTCTCTGAATACTTTCTGACTTCCTGTCTGCTCTCAGCTCCAAGCCCATTGGTTCCTCCTGAAGACGTCCATCTTTAAAAGCTCCTCACAAATATATACCGTAATTTTCGGACTATAAGCCGCTACTTTTTTCACACGCTTTGAACCCTGCGGCCTATACAACGGAGCGGCTTATTTATTATTTTTACTGCCACCGGGGGGCACTCTCTAGCAGTAAACGCAAAAGTGAGACAGACGTGGGGAAAGATTATGCGCCGAAGAAGACACTATCGTAATTTTCGGACTATAAACCGATTTTCTAACCATGCAGGCATGTTCATCCCGTGTTGATGCTGTGTTTTAGTTTCTAACCATGCAGGCATGTTCATCCCGTGTTGGTGCTCTCTTGATGCCGTGTTGATGGCGTGCTGGTGCCGTACTGCCGATTTTCAGGCACAGTTTGAAAAAAAGCGTGTCTTAAATTAAAAAACTTAAAAAAAATTCTTCCGTGTACCGTCTTTCTGTGTAAATATCTCATGTTACAACATGAAAACCTGCGGCTTCTATTCAAGTGCGGCCTATATATGTACAAAATGTATTTTCTTTTAAAATTTAGCTGGTGCGGCTTATATTCAGGTGCGCTCAATAGTCCAAAATTTACGGTAGTTGTGGTGACCAAATGTATCCATTCCACTGTTAACCTTGAACTGAACTGTGTTTTGCTGTGCTCTGTGTATTTTGAGGAATGCGACCACAGTTTGTAACTTTTCTATCTCACAGCTGTGACTTGCCGCCTGCTGAGAGTTGGGTAGCAAACTACGTACGAGGAGTTCTTGTGATAACCTTCAGGGCTAAAGATAAGGCTCAGATTCACATTACGGGAAGATTCACTTGTCAGGCTGAGAAACAAGTGAACTTTAGTTTCTTGTAATCAAGTTAAAGGTTTCCCATCACGTCAGATGCAGGACAGGAAGTGTATAAATGTAAATGACTTTGATTCCTCTGTGTCAGACTCTGAACCTCTTTGTGTGTGTGAGGACCTCTGACCTTTCCGCTGAAATACTTGTGACTTTGTATTCTGAGTGCTGTTCTTTGTAATAATGACATATTACAGCTGTTTGCTCATTTAGTCTTCTTAATCAGTTCATCTTCTTAATTAATCATTTCATCTTAATCATGTTATTCTCACTCTGTTGAATAAATCAAAGACAAAGACAATATTGGAGTCACTTTGTTTGTTTGTTCATCTCTCACTGGAATTTCCTCCACAATAGTTTCATTTGATAACTCCACTTGAAAACAGGTACACTGAGGTCCAAACAGCTCAATTCAGAACCAATATTAAAATCAGATGACACCAATTTCTTCTAGTTTACTGGATCCAGAGGTTTTATCCAACTACAGACCGATATCAAACCTTCCCTTTCTCTCTAAGATACTTGAGAAAGCTGTAGCCAATCAGCTGTGTGACTTTCTCCATAAGAACAGTTTATTGTTATGTCATTGTTATGCTGATGATACACACACACATGTAGCAACAACAGGAGACTGTGTGTGTCAGGCGAGTTCTCACATGTTGACTAAACTTTACAAACCAAGTCTCAAAATGACATCACAGCTCTGTGACATCACAGCTCTGTGACATCACAGCTCTGATTGGTAACGTTGCAGCGCGAAGAGTCCGTGCTAGCTAAGCAGCTAAACTTTAGCACCGATGCTCCGTGTTTAGATCCCGCCCTGTGTGGGTCATTACACTGTCATTGGTCACATGGAGACACGCTGTAAACAATAGCACTGAGGATTCATAGAGGATGGAACACTGATTGGGACTGAGATTGTTTGGATGTCTCTGCAGTGTCTGGTCTTGAGGCAGAGGTTAGGAGCAGACCAACCAGCTGTTTATTTCACCAACACTGAAATATTTCAAACACAGTCAGAACAATTCTGTGGCCAGCAGGCAAAAAGTTGACCTAACAGCAGCCACTTGGTGGAAACTGGCAGCCTTATGTAGCCTGCTACTGATACTGATGTAACCCTCCACCAATCGGCTCGTGATGTGTGGAGCACTATATGCACCTTTAATACTCGAAATACTTCTCAACATAAATAACGTCTAGGGTAACATATGTTTCTCACTCTCTCTATTGACTGAGGAGAGGCTATAGGGAGAACTTTGGTTTATGAACACAATATAATGTAGAAATATGAATTTGAACGTGCAACTACACATGTAATGATAAAGATCAGTTTAACTTTGAATTCTTAATGAAATCAAGAAATTGCACATATATCCAAATGTAATGAGCTCAGACATGGAAAGGAAAATATAAAGTACACAAAGAGACCCGGGTACTATATAGATTAGTTTCTATTAACCTGAGTGCACTTTTGTTTAGTTTCGTTTTGTTCATGCAAGCTTGCAATGAAGTTTTGTTGGCGCGCTTAGTGTTGGAGCTCACGAGGAAACAGATCAGCTGTGCCAGTACCTCCGTGCGTGGAAATCCCTCACGCGCCCACCTGGACCCGTCTCAGCCCGCAGCAGCACAGCACCTTAGAGCCGCAGGAAACACACCGTCCCCGACAGCAGGTCATCCCCAGCCGCAGGAAAACACACACGTCCACCGACGAAGCTCCTCCCGGCTGCAATCTCCGCTCTGGTCCGTGCAGATGCAGTGGCCGACGTCTTTCCAGGACGCAGCGGGGCTCAGCTAGAAAACACACTTGTGCAGCAGCAAACTGTCTCAAAGTCCCTCACGCCAGAGCGCAGTGTCCAATAAACTATTCACCGTCCATCAAAAGTCAGAGTTCCAACTCGGTTAACAGTCAACTCTGTGGGCAGAGACGCACGTGCGAAGCCTTCGCTCTCAGCTGTTCCTCCTCTCCATCACTCCTGTCCCTCTGCTCCCCTGCTCCGATCTCGCGCGATCTCTCACAGGTAAGAAACAGGAAATAAAACCCGCCGAGGTCATCACTCTTTAAAGTCAATAATTATGAAGCTTTGCACGCGCTGAAAAAGTCTTAGCTCATCTTGATAAACATGAATACAGCTTAACTGTAAATGACCAAATCCACATCTTCAACAATATACCAATATTTAAATGTTAAACCTTATTGTATGAAACTTTCAGTAACTCACAACTCATCATTCAAATCATCAACCAGATAGGAGTTAAACATCTCATCAATAATAAATTAAAGAAACAAAATAAGTGATATGAATCAGGTTATTACACTGACATCAAGAACAAAACAAAGCAACAAATCACTTCAAATACATCTTTACTACTGTCCTGTCACTCAGTCTGAATATAGTATAGTATGAGGAGGAAAAAATCTAAACCCTCATGAACCCTCCCCCCTATAATAATCAGCTCATGGTATGTCCCACAATCTTTAAGTGCTCAGTTACACTGGGTTCATTTATATTGCATAGTCACATCACACTTAACACACACACGCTGTGCTGTACTGTATCTGTTCATGCTACCAAACTGAACGACCGGCCTCCAATCAGACAGCAGAGAGGCAGCACAGGACCTACAGACACATTGTTAATACACTGAGATGTTACAGGGTGGACCAATGAACCACATCAGAGAGCGACACTGCATGAGGACGGCTAAAGTAACTGTTGTGTTTGTATATTACTTCATTAAAGGTCCAGTGTGTCAGATTTAGGGGGCTCTATTTACAGAATATAATCTTCATAACTCTGTTTTTATTAGTGTATGATCAGCTGAACATGAGAATCTTTATGTTTGTGTTTGACTTGAAAATGTAACATGTACATTACACTGAGCTAATGGAGGAAAAAGAGTGGAGCTGATTAAAACAGGACATGTCCACATGAGGTGAACCTGTCAGGTCTCTGCAGTGTGGCAGGTTTGAGTGTTTCCTGTAAAAACGTGAGCTCGTTCAGTTCAGTCAGTCTTCACAGTCCACACAGCAGAGTCTCTTCAGTAATGCAGTGTTGGCGCCCTCTAGTGCTCACTACAGAAACATCAACAACAGACTTCATCACATAATCTGTAACACACTTAAAAAGATGATGATGATGCAGTGAAGACGCTGAACAAACATGATTTCATGAAGCAGAGATTTTATTAATGATTCACAGAAAACATCAATCAGGATCTGATTTCATGATTTCATGATTTCATGTGGAATAACAGAATATATCAAAATCACTAAATTCTGACTTGTTCAACAATAAAATACAACATAAATGTTTCCACATGGCCTGTGTCATCTAAAATATTTCAGCTAGTCCTCACACCATTATTTCTGTTTCAGACTACATTTATTGTTCCCAGCTCACATGCTATAGTAAATGTTTTTCACAACCAACTACTGATTATATGTGATGATAGAATTATGCACACTAAGATTAAAGATCAAATATGAATATAATGGAGCATATAGGTTGATTTTAATATATTCCAACACATGTTACATATACTGTGTGAAAGGCTAACTTTAAGAGAATAAAGTAAAACACAGAGTACAAGAGTATGTTAATAAATGAATACAAGACTATATATGAGTACAAGTATATAAGACTGTATGAGCACACATGAGTACATCAGAATATGGGAATAAAAATAAAACACAAGAGCAACTGGATTAACACTAACATGCTCCATCCTGACTCTGCTTTCACTGATGTGGATCAAATAATGACTCAGCACTGATGATCATCTGCACAGTGATTCAACATGAAACTACAACAACAAAGAGTCATTACATACAACAGAGGGCGCTGTTTCCAGGAATTAAACATTTGAAACTCAAACAGTGATTACATTCCAGTTTGTCTTATATAGTTATTACATCAACATCACACTAAAACAGAAAACCTTTAATGATGTTTAAACATTTGTATCATCAGTGTCACCTTGTCTTCTACACTCTCACTTACTTCATTGCTCCTTTAACAGCTGTTGTTAGTTTACCAAACATGTAGCGCACTGCTCCTTGTCTTCCTTCATCCACTCATCTTTTCATGTCTTCCAGTTTCTGGACCTTCTCTGTGTCTCCTTTCTCCTTCATCTTCTCAATCAGGAAGTCCAAGTGGACTTGAGTGGACAGTGAATTCACATTCAGGGCGATCTGCTGCAGTTTGACAACATGGTTAAAGGACTCTTCCAGCCACTGATCTTTGTCTTTCTGAAGGTTTTCCATTTCCTTTTCTAGATTTTCCAAAAGACTTGACTTGTTCTCACTTTCTGCCTTGTTCTCTTCATATTTCTTTTTCACGTCTTTTAAGGTCTTCTGAACTTTCCTTGTCTTGATCACATAGATCCACTTTTCTTTCACATGATCTGATACAGGACACTTCCTGGTACATTTAGTGCAGCGGCCATCTTTCATGACCTCACAGCTCTCGGGACTCCAGCCCACTGTGCATCCAGGATAGTGACAGTTCTCCTCACAGACTTTACAGCAGACAGCTCCTTCATAAAATAACCACCCCCCACCACTGATAGTTTTTTTTTCTTTGTAGGCCTCATCAACTTCCACAGTGAAGTCCTTATTGTCCTTCATCTCTTCTTCATGTTTCTTCAGAGCTTCTCGAGTCTGTCTGATTTCTTCATGCTTTAGTTCAATATATTGAACTCTCTCTTGCAGGTTTTGGATGCAGGCCATCAGTCTGATTCGCTCATTCAGAACTTCCACGGTTGTCCCCAGCTTTTGAGGAGCAGTTTTTTTCAGAAACTCTGTGAACTGACTCATTCCATCCTCTGTTGTATCCCATGCACTTTTTAAAGCAACCTTAGTTTTCTTTGTTTTCTCTTTGGGCTGGCGGTTATTGAACATAAAATGAACAATCTCATCCTCCTCATCTTTGGCACATTTAATTTTTGCATCTTCTAGAGCTTGAAGAGCATCTTCAGATGTCAGACCATCTGAGTGTGTGATGAGGGCAACAATGTTCTTCTCCATGTTTTTTCCAAACAGAGACACCACTGAATCAAAGATGTACCTCAGTCGGTCTCTCAGTCGGTTCTCACTTGCTTTCAGCACCAGACCTACTGCATTAATTTCATGAACTCCATCACATGAGCGAAACAAGTCGAATAATCTTTGACTGATGTTGTAATCATGTTCAATCCCTTCAGTGCTCCCATATCCAGGAGTATCGATGATGGTCAGAGAGTAGGGCAGAGGTTTATCTTCAAAACCAAAGATCTGGTACACGATCACATCTGATGTCTGACTCTCTGATTGACTTTTCTTCTCGTCCTCTACGATCTGAAACCAGACATCGTCCTCCCACTTCACTCCCATGGCGTAGTTGACCAGAGCGTTGATCAGAGTAGATTTTCCTGATCCTGTTTCACCCACAAGTAAGATGGTTTTGTTTATCTTGTTCACATTTTTTTCACCAAGAGTCATTTTTGTTAGAGTTCCAACACTTTCTCTCTTTGGTTTCAGCCGGTAGACAGCAGGAGATCCTGAACGGATCAGAGCACTTTTAGAGATGATGTCCTTATACTTCTTGTGTGATGTTTTTGTATTCCTGTAGAAGAAGATCATTTACATATTTAATTTCATGTATAACTTTTGGTCTTCCCTGCTTGTAAATCTCAAACGTGTTATTTTAAATTAATTGTTAAAAGTAACATCAAAGGCTTCTGGTTCCTCCACGATGGAGTAGAGGCAGCGTGGGAGAGCTCTGTTTTAATTTTATAAATTTATTCATCTTATCTCAGCCAAAACATTGATTTCAACGGGCAGCTCTGGATTTGACCTGACTGAGAAGCTGTACGTGGTATGATTCGAGCCTCAGGCAAAGGAAAAAAGATTTTGGAATGGATTCTATATTTATTGAATCCATTGACAAAAGGAGGAATCTCGACTCTTTACAATGCACTTTCATGTTTAAACTGTGCCACCTCTTTAGATCATCTAAAAACAGCCTGGATAAATGACCTGGGAACAGTCATAACTGATGAAGTATGGACAGGAGCCCTGAAGCTGCTGCACTCCTCTTTGGTCTGTGCGAGACATGGGCTCTTACATTTTAAAGTACTTCATCACTGCATCTATCAAAGGTAAAGCTCTGTAGAATGGATCCAAATATAAATCCTGCATGTGACAGATGCAGACAGTCACCAGCCTCATTAGACCATAAATGTTCTGGCACTGTCCGAGAATAGCAACATACAAAAGATTTTCCAATCTTTCTCGGACATCGTAGGAAGAGTGATTGATCCTAACCCACTGACAGCCATCTTTGGAGTTAACTCGTACTATCTAACTCTCAATATAACATGATAACATTTATATCTCTTCTAGCACGCAGACTGATTTTCTTTTTCCCCTTCTTCTCTTTGTGTATATCTGTGCCATTGATATCTACATGTCAAAATATTGTTTGCATGTTAAACTCTGAAAATCCCAATAATGTCACAGGGGAGTGGGGAGGTTGCAGGAAAGGACCCAAATGCAGGCAATAACACAAGCGCTAACTTTAATGACAAAACTGTTGTGGAGAAATTGCTGAAGTCAAAGGTCAATGGTGAGGTCAGGAGTTCAGAAAGTGTTCAGGAGCCTCTGATGTCTTATGCTGTAATATTTATTGATGCTTGATCAATGAGAATTAGAGACACTCTCATGGTGCATCAGAAGTGTCTGAGTCGGTCTCACATTCTGCCGAACTCGTGCTGGTGGATAGACTTTAAACCTCAAGATAACACCACAAATACCATACGCCCCAAATCAGACAAAGAGAATGTATTTACTCATGGAGGTGTTATTGTCAACATATTCTAGTCTGGAGACACAGATGTCTGTTTACGCAGATTGGAATGTCAACGGCCAGCTATCTGTTATGTCTATGAAGGCAGCAATAGGTTTCTTCGACCCTGGCCACCACAGTGTTTGAGATAGACTGGAACTTACTGTTCTCAACCAAGGCCAAACAACTAATACTGCTGAGGACCTCAAGGCCCACACGTGACCTCGTGTAACCTAAGGATAGAAAATTCCATAACAAAAACTAAACGGTGAGGGGAAAACACAAAGAAACACAGGAGCAAGATACAAAGGACACAAAAAACAGACTAACCAAAAATCAGCTGGGAAAACCAGGCGAAAAACACAAACAAGAGACTCAAAGAGACAAACAACTAATCCAAAAGGACAAAAACAGAAAAGATACAAATACAGGGAACCATGAAACGTGAGGGACTCAGACACACTGAGAAACAAGGTAGAAGACACACACACCAAAACACACACGGACAGATAAGGAAACACAGGAACTAAACACACATGCAGGACTAATCAGGGACAGGTGCAGAATCAAAAAAGGCGGGAAACAAGACAGGAAGTGAAGACAAGACAGACGGTGGAACTACAAAATAAAACAGGAAAAAGAAACAAACTCAAAACTGTTACAAATATAATATAATTACATGAATCTGACTGATCACTTTTTTGGATGAATGATTTGAACAGAAGTGTTTTGGCCCAAATTGTTGCAGCTGTAAAGGCCGGATAGAAACCAGATCCACAAACACTGCCGCCATCTCTTCAACTTTCTTCAAACCTGTTGCTGCCAACCGATCAATTATAATCAATTTTCTCAGTTTCAGCATTTGATATGTTCTCTGTGTAATTGTGTTATTAAGTTTTTTCACATCATCACATTATTTCTGTTCACATTTTACACAGTGGGACAACTTAAATGGGGTGAATCTACACAACACTGAGTGAGTTCCTGTAAGATAAGCACACACAGACTAATCTGATCTGTGTGATAATAATCTGAACTATTTCAAAAACATTTTTTCTTTGAGCATCAGATTTTTTTAAAGGAGTCAGAGCAGTGAAGGATAAACGCCCTGTGTTAGAAACAGTCACAGCTACGACTGCTTTTCATATTTAAAAATTGACCAGTACTGTTTGCACATCGTCACAAGCACAATCAGGAAGTCTTAATGTTACTCACTCCATTGTATGGTGATGTCTGGCAGAGAGATCCACACGGTGGGGTTGAAACTGGTGTTGGTGTCTAGAAAAAATAAATGATAACTGTTTTCATTCATCTGTAATGAAAAAGTTACATCAGCAGCAAAGAACAACAAAGACATAGTTATATTTGTGTATATATAGCTGTCATTTATTTCAGTGTTATTGTAAAACAATGAACTTAACACTGTTAAATGAAGACATCTGTAAATATCAGTTATCATGCTGAGTGAATCTTTTTAAAGTCTTTCATCATTTACCTGTGTTGTCGGCTTCAGGACGCTCTGTGAGGCTGAGGAGGAGGAAGAGCAGCAAACACTCACTGTTCAGAGTTTTTATGCTTCACCTGCAGAGGGAGGAGACACTTTGTGGTCACATGATTTCTCAGAAACTCTCAAAGTGGAATCTCTCCTCCCTCCCACCAGGATCTCATCCTGATCTCAACCTTTCTATCTTCCTTTTGCAGTTCTCCTACATGAAAAATACAACACGCACCCTTTGCTGCAAAGGCATACATAAATTGAATATACCTGAAATTGTTCAGAACTCTGCAGATTTGCAGACAACTTAATGTGGTTTGTATTTAGTGTTCTGGAGGCACCAAACACGCCTCAGCATGCCCACACCCACACCACACACAACAACAGCTGAACCACGTTTAAACAAACATTCATGACGGTTTCTCACAAACATTAACAGGTCTGTTCTAAAATTTGATACATGTTGATTTTGGCTTGTGTTATCTTTAATACATGATACAAGAAACATTGTTTTTTCTCTCCTTGAATTCCTTAACTTTGGGCCAGCAACTCGCTCCCAACCCAGAGAGAAAGATCCACTGTTTTCCGTCACACAGCCTCAGACTCAGCCTCAGGTGCTGACTCTCATCTCGGCCGCTTCACACTCTGCTGAAGGTCACGGCCTGATGAAGCCAACAGAACCACATCATCTGCAAAGAGAAGAATTCTTCATAAACAGAGGGAGGGACAACTTTGGTAAAGGTCAACATCCACTGAACATGTGTTTGACTTTGTTATAATGAGGACGAGAAGCTGGTGAAGACACTGAGTAAACATCATTTCATGAAGCAGATATTTTATTAATAATGCAAATTAGAAAAACCTCGGACAACAACAAGAAAGAAAAATAAATGTATTTTTGTACAACATGACCTGACTTTGTGTTTAGTTTGTGATATAGGGGAAGGAGGGAGCTGTTCTTATCATTAAACACCAGGGGGCGTGCTCGCTCAATTTAAAAGCAGCTCCCAGTCGTTTCTGTGGCAGATAAACCATGTTTCTGACAGGACGGTTAAGAAAACAGCTGATTGCAGCTGACTTTAACCTGCTTACTTAAGTTCATTGATAACAATGCAGAGGTGTCGCTGAGACTCGAGATTCTTTGAATTCAGGCGGCAGTGCTTCTCAGGGAGTTCCTCCACGGCGAGTGTCAGGCCTTGATGATGCAGTGGGCCTGATGCAGAAGGTAAAGATCCCTTCTAAGTGTAAGCAGGAGCTAAACTTACTATGCTGCCTTCCCTCCTTTACCTAAACATTAGGAGGGCACATTAATGGAAAGGTGGAGACTTCTCTTTTGTACCTGTCTTTTTCTTTTTCTTACAAATAAATACGCCAGGAAGTCTCTCACTCTGCCTAGTTTCTAATGGAACCAAAAGCAATGCCTAAGGGTCTGTAGCCTCTAGTGTTTAAAGGAATAATATGTAACTTTACGTGGAACACTGATGTCTAGTGGTTTAAATAGGTACTGCAGTCCAAATTCAAGAGAGTCACCCCCCCACACACCCCGACTCTAAACTCAAAGCTCAAGTTTATTTTATGAAGCAGCTTCTACCAATCTGAATCTGACTTCAGTCTGAAACATAATGACAGGAAGAAGTTTAATTTGGTTTGTGTCCATTTGTTTGAGACAGAGAGAGAGGGATCCCAGTAGAAGAAACATTCCAGACAACAGTAATGTGGTAGTAAGTCGTGTTTTTGGTTTGAGAAGAAAAACAGAGAATTTCGAGCTACAAGTCTCCGTGACCCGGTCAGTCCTTTCTACGGACTCTACGGCTCACTTCCCCCGGGAAAGCAGCCTCCTTCTCGGGCAGTGAGAGCCGAGTAGGTCCGTCTGTTTACTGATGATGATTATGAGACGTGATTTCAATACTTGAACTCAGTGATTTGGTGTTGTAGGTCGAGTCTTTGGAAACTTTTCTGAGGGAAATAATCAATAATTTTCTATGGAAAGTCACCACGACCTGGCCTGTCCTCCCTACAGACACTACGGACACTCTGTCCCATAAAACTGGATCTCTGTCACAATTAAATGGACGATGATGGTGGAGAAATGTTTGATTCAAAGAGGAAACTGGATGGAAAGCCTCAACGTATATTTCCAATTATTGATGATAGCCCAAATGATCTAAAAGAGAAAGTTTGTTGATTTATTTTTCATGTTTTAAATCACTGGAAATGATTTTAAAATGAAATATAGTGAAATATTGAACTGGGTCCTTCTGGGCTCTATCTTTATCTTTACATGGGCCGTGTGCGGGATCAGACTGGATCACATAGGACAAAACACAAACCATCCGGTCCGTCATTTTAAAGAACATTGCCTGACATAGGACTTCATATAATAAACTACAGGCCGTATATGTTACAATGGTGATAAAAAAACAAAACATATAAAGTAGGAATTAAATAGTAAAGAGTAAAAATAAATGTAAAAATAAAATAATAATAAAAAACAAAATAGAAAGATGGTATGAAATAAATACTTAAAAATAAAGTATAAAAATAGAATAAATAAATAAATAAATAAGTGAACAGTTAGATGAATGAAGAAATAAAATAATTATATAAATAATTATAACAACTACCGGCAGAGGAGCAGATATCCAAAGATGGTGGCCGAGTAAGATTATCCAAAGAGGAATTCACAGGCGTCTCTTCCCAACAGCACTTTCTCACATCATCTCATCCATCAAACACCAGGTACCTTGAAATACAAGTCCATCTTTGCACTAAAGTGTCCATAGCTCCCAACATGCTGGGTTCCTCATGGTTCCTCATGGTTCCTCAGGGTTCTTCAGGGTTCCTTGTGGTTCCTCATGGCTCCTCATGGTTCTTCAGGGTTCCTTGTGGTTCTTCAGGGTTCCTTGTGGTTCTTCAGGGTTCCTTGTGGTTCCTATACTCTCCAAAAGGGAGCCAGAGCTTTCAGCTATCAAGCTCCTCTTCTGTGGAACAAACTACCATTGTGGTTCTGGAGGCAGACTCGGTCAACACTTTTAAGAGTAGACTTAAGTTGGAGCTTATAGTTAGGGCTGGCTCATCTCTTAGCTATGCTGCTATAGGACTAGACTGCCAGGGGACTTCCCATGATGCAATGAGCTCTAGTGTTGGGAAGTTCGAGTCTTTTTACCGACTCGGATCACTGACTCTCGCACGGTAAATTGAACTAATGTTTTTTTGAGTCATTTCGTTCATTTTAACGTGCAGCGCTGTAGCCCTCTTGTGGCCGATGTAAACGTGACAAATGAGTGAAAGAGCGATCTGCATGAACGAACATGAAAATGAACGTGTCACTACTCTTTACTCCCGAGGTATATAAAAGATGAGTTCAAATTGAACGATTCGTTCACGACCGACACACCACTAATGAGCTCTTCTCTTCTTCTCTCTCTCTCTCTCTCCATCTGTAAACATACATGTCTCATTAATGCATGTTAATACATCTTACTAACTAAACTTCTTCCCTGGAGTTTCTGTGCTCTCTCGTCCAGCAGGTTCTCGTGGATCGTGGCTGCTGCTGTGGTCCTGCACGACGTCCACTACATATATTATTACTGTCATTATTGTTACCATATCTCCATCACAGTTTATAGTTAATGCCCCTCTCTATCTTTAACTCACCCGGTTGTGGTGGATGACTGGGTCTGTTCGAGGTTTCTGCCTGTTTAAAGGAAGTTCTTCCTCGCCACCGTCACCAAGTGCTTGCTCATGGTGGAACTGTTGGTCTCTGTAAATTATATTATAAAGAGTACGGTCTGACCTGCTCTGTATGAAAAGTGTCATGAGATAACTGTGTTATGATTTGGCGCTATATAAATAAAATAGTCGTCGACTTCATGAAAAATCAGCGTGCCCCTCCACCCTCCTCATCAACGCCGCCGCAGTGGAGCTGGTCAGCAGCATCAAATTCCTGGAAGTGCAGATCGCGGACACTCTGACCTGGTCCCTTCACACCTCTGCTCTGGTGAAGAGAGCGCAGCAGCGTCTGCACTTCCTGCGTCGGACGAACAGAGCAAACCTCCCCCCTCCCATCCTCACCACTTTCTACAGAGGGACAACAGAGAGCATACTGACCAGCTGCATCTCTGTCTGGTTTGGGGCCTGCAACGCCTCAGACTGGAAATGTGTACAGAGAGTGGTGAGGACAGGAGAGAATCATCGGGACTGCACTTCCTTCCATCCACGACACTGCTCGCAGACGCTGCCTGACCAGTCAATCAACAGAGACCCCTCCCACCTCCACCATGGACTGTTCTCCTTGTTGCCCTCTGTAAGAGGTTCTGCAGCATCAGGTGTACCCCCACGCCATAAGACTGTTAAACTCAGCCACTTTGCACTGATACTGTGAACTCTTTTTTATTTGTCTATTTCACTGTACAATACATCCTGCTGCTACACGTCTGTGAAAAGTCACATTTTTATCCTGTTTCTCTCTATAATTTATTCTATTTTATATTTTATATACTTTATATTTATACTGTTATTTACCTTGTCTTCTGTTTTTATGCTGAGCCCATGCAGCAGAATTTCACTCAGCTGTACATTGTGAATGTACAGCTTAAGGACAATAAATCATGCAATCATGCAAATCTGCATTATAACAAAAACAACATCAGTTCTGGAGTGACATGTACCTCCAAAATAAAATCAATTTCCTTTATAACATTTTCCCAAAATCCTTGAATTACTGCACAGTCCCACACCGTGAAGCAGATTTCAAAAGTAGAAACATACTGACTGTAGTTTTGTTGTCAAGAAGCTCGTATTTCTGTTGAACATGTTTCCTAACCTCTGATGACATAGCATGGTCATTTTATGATGTAATACAACACATATCTGACGTATCGCTCCTTTGACCTCTAGACTATTTGGGATTATCTTTTAAAGACTCCAATTCAAATGAAGTTGGGACGTTGTGTAAAATGTAAATAAAAACAGAATGCAATGATTTGAAAATCTCACAAACCCATATTTTATTCCCAATAGAACATAAACAACATATCACGTGTTGAAACTGAAACATTTTATCATTTCATGGAAAATATTAGCTCATTTTGAAATTGATGGCAGCAACACATCTCAAAAAAGTTGGGACAGAGCGATGTTCACCATTGTGTAGCATCCCCTCTTCTTTGAACAACTGTCTGTACATGTCTGCGAAGTGAGAAGATCACTTTCATCACATCACTGTATTCTGTTTTTATTTACGTTTTACACAACGTCCCAACTTCATTGGAGTTAGGGTTGTAATAAGGAGACACTCAAATATTGTCCTGCACCATTTCTGATGATCATTTTCATGATCAGCTTCCTCTGAATGACCTCTGCTGATGTGAACACGTCCATCAGAAAGTCTCACAGCATTCATCTGATTACAGCTCAGCCTGCGCTGGTTGTCATGGAAACAAAAAAACACAGTAATCTGTAATCGGTCAGCAGCTTCTTATCAAAGTTTGTCAGTGTGACAGAGTTTCACAGAAATGCTGTTAAAAGAAGTCAACCACAGAGTTTCAACATCACTGACCTCTGAGTGAACCCAAATTATATTTAACAAACTGAAAAATACAAAACAAAGTTCAAACAAAACCATCGCCGACCAGAACCAGTTTAAGCCAGTTTAAAACCGAGGAAAGACGTGAAGGAGAGCTCGTAAAGCAAAAGATGGATGATTAATAATCAACAGTAACTTCCATGATGATCTGCAGGACGCTGGACGTCCGTCACAGTCAGAGAAAGTTTGACCGTCACTCTAAATGTCATATTCATGTTTTATATTCATTTGAATGGTCAGGAGAAAATAACAAAGTAGACTCCTAATAAAACTAGTTATTGGTTATTGGTTGATACCACAAGGAATTGTGGGCCTTCAAAGCTCAAAGGTCAGACGAGGACTCTTCTCTGGAACTACAGATCACAGAATGAGATGTGTTTGAGTGAAGCTCCTCCTCTTCCTGTACGCAGATATACACTGAGGACAGCACATGAGATGATCAGAGCAGAGACACACAGACAAGCAGACGGCAGAGAGACGCTCCACCTGGACATGGATCACCTTTTGATGCTGCTGCTGCTGCTTTGGACTGCAGGTAGGACTTTTTTTTTTTTTCTGGTATGGCAGCAATACACTTCAGTACTTCCGTATGTAAGTCTACTACAGTAAACAGTTTCAGATGGATAGAGCGAGTTACTTTTGTCTTTGCTAGAAAAAAGAATTTTGAGAAAAAGTTGCCCGCTCTTGTCTGTAGACTACTTTTCACTCATATATATTGTGAGGGTTTGTTTTTCATATCCTATAACTACAGGTAAAGGGCAACATTTGTTACATTTTCTGTTCCATGTTTGTTTTCGTGTTTTGTCTGCTTTCTATCACGTATAATATTTGCATAACATAATCCAGATTGCATGTGTGTATGTCTTCCAACATGTCAGTGCACCGATAATGTTCGTGCCAGTAACTCATTTAGTGCAGTTTTTGTCTCTATGAGCTTTCAAACACATTCTCTATGAATACAGTTATATTTGATTTAGATTTGACCAATGAAACATCCTACTAGTTTTTAAAATTAATTCATATTTACGACTCATGCTCGTATGCTTAAAGTCAATGTCGTTCTGATGGTATAATGTTTTTTCTAATTAAGACATCCATTTTGGTGCTTTATTACATAATGCACCAAATTATTACAATTTCTTGATAAAAACGTGCAACACTCGCATTTTGTAATTACTGATGCAATATGTAACAAGTTATTACAAAATGTGGCAAAGTTTATTACAAATGGCAGATTATTACAAAATGCGGTGTTATTACATAATGAAGTGAAAATTTATTACATTATTACATAATGTGGTGCTACAGACCTCCATAGACTACAGTGTAACTGTCTGTACCCACTCTGTTACACACACACACACACACACACACACACACACACACACACACACACACACTGGAGGAGCTGGGAATCGAACCTGATCATGTGATTATTGGACGACCCGCTCTACCTCCTGAGCCACAGCGGCCCGATGATTCTCTCTCTGTGCAGTAGTTTTCTGTTAGTGGCAGAGTCCGCCGTTGATTAAGACTCAGATTGCCTTCACACTCGTGACAAATTGTCAGGAAACGATGCAGCACGTTATCAGCTCGCTTCCTGTTCACTCCTGCAGCCGTATCAGAGCTCAATCAAGTTACTGCTAACTGCTAACCGCTAACACAACATTTCCACTGCTCCATAATCAACACTCCAATTAGATAGATACAGGGAGGCTTTTGTTGTGAAGGAGTCACAGGAAGTTCAGCCCACTTTGTTGATCCACTTTGTTTGCTTGTTTAAACACTGAAATAAAATCCAGTCATACTTAGAATAACTTTACTGTCTGTAATGTTCCTGTATTTAATTTGGACTGTTAGCTGTGTGAAGTAGGTTGTCAAATTCTCTGCTGCAGCCAGCAGAGGCACTACTGAGCATGGACTGAAACACTCACACACCTGCAGCTCCACACCTGGAACAACAACAAAACACACACATACTGGTTTATATGTGGTATGGGGACCAATGATAATAATCAGGACTTGTGGGGACCACCATTTCCTGAGTGAGTTTTTAGCATCCATCGCATCTTTTGGTAAAATTTTATTGCTTGGTGACTTTAATGTGCCGGTGAACGACACCACTAACAGCTTTGTCAACAACTTCATTAGTTTAACTGAATCTCTTAACTTCACTCAACATGTCCATGGCCCGACACATGTGATGGGTAACACTCTTGACCTAGTTTTTACTTTGGATCTGGACATTGAGTGCATCAGCTCTGAGGAGCTACCAATCACCGATCATAGCTGCATCCTTTTTAACCTGTCTGTCATTTCTGATTGTGCATCCAGTAAGCGTGTGAAATTGTCTCGCATGTTAAACAACCTCTCTGCCGATAAATTTGCATCTGTTTTTGAGAGTTTGGTACAGCCTTCTACTGTCAGTACTGATGTTGATTCCCAAGTGTCAACCTTTAATTCACATTGCTCTGCCATTCTCGATGAGATTGCTCCGTTAAAGCCTCACCTCATTCCCATTGCAAATCCCACTCCTTGGTTAAATGAGGACATCCGCAGCCTCTGTCGTAAATGCCGGAGAGCAGAGCGCTTGTGGAAATCAACTAAACTTTTGGTACATCGTTGTTATTTTAAAGAAATTTTAGTTGAGCTCAATTCTGTGGTTAAGGAGGCTAGAGCCTCCTATTTCGCCAATCTCATTGCATCAAACAAAAGAAACCCAAAGGTTGTTTTTGACACCATAAGTACTATCACTGGTGCACCAGTGCCTGCTCTACCAGTGTATTCTGACAAGGACTGTAATGATTTCTTATTGTTTTTTGTCAACAAAGTCACCAGCGTAAAGGTCAGTATTATGCCTGTCTCTAACCCCTCCTTGCCTGATCCACCTGAACTGCAATCTATCATCGACAGTTTCTCTCCGGTGACCATTCTCCAATTATCAGACATTGTGCTTAAAATGAAATCCACCTCCGGCCCTTTAGATGTCCTGCCCACAACCTTGTTGAAGGACGTCTTTGCCACTATCACTCCATCCCTGCTCTCCATCATCAACTGCTCGTTGGTTTCTGGTTCCGTCCCGTCTTACTTTAAGCTTGCAGCTGTTCAACCTCTCCTTAAAAAACCTAGTCTCGACCCCTCTGATCTTAGTAACTACCGGCCCATTTCCAAGCTCCCCTTCGTTTCAAAAGTTTTAGAAAGAGTGATTGCCAATCAGTTAATCACCGCTCTGAATAGACATAACATTTTTGACAAATTTCAATCTGGTTACCGTCAATTTCACTCCACCGAAACGGCTCTTCTCAGGGTCTCTAATGACATTATGATGGCTTCGGATTCAGGCAAGTGCACGATTCTAGTCCTGCTTGATTTGAGTGCAGCTTTTGATACAGTGGATCATGGCATCCTCTTGGACAGGCTGAGAAACTGGGTGGGAATATCGGGAACTGCCCTAGATTGGTTTAGGTCCTATCTTTCTGATAGGTACTTTTCCGTGGCAGTCGGCCCTCATAGGTCAGAGTCGGTCCCCTTGTCTTGTGGTGTTCCCCAGGGTTCGGTCTTAGGACCCATCCTTTTTTCCTTATATATGCTTCCTCTCAGGGAAATCATCGCAAAGTTTGAGAGTATTTCATATCATATGTACGCCGATGACCTTCAGTTATATGTTTCTTTCAACTCTGATAGTTCAGAACTCATTACTTCCATGCTCAACTGCTTTACTACAATCAAGTACTGGATGGCCAATAGCAATCTGCAATTAAACGAGACTAAAACAGAGGTTTTGATCGTTGGTCCCGAAGGCCTGGCCTCTAAAGCTTTCACTTCCCTGGGAGCCCTTTCGGCCAATGTGCGCACCAGCTCCAGGAACCTGGGTGTTATTTTTGACCGGTCCATGCTTTTTGACAAACACATAAAAACTATAACCCAGTCCTGCTTTTTCCATCTTAGAAATATATCCAAACTCAGGTCAGTTGTATCTTATTCTGAACTAGAAATGATCATTCATGCCTTTGTCTCCTCACGCTTGGATTACTGTAACTCACTCTTCACCTGCCTCAGTAAAGCTTCTTTAGACCGCCTTCAGTTAATTCAAAATGCAGCCGCGCGACTTCTATCCAAATCTCACAAATTCTCTCATATCACTCCCGTTTTAGCGAACTTACACTGGCTTCCGGTTAAATTCAGAGTACAATACAAGATTCTCACCCTCACATACAGAGCCCTCAATGGCCAGGCCCCTCCTTATTTAACTGATCTACTTTCAATACACCACCCTGCGAGGTTGCTGCGTTCCGCCAGTAACCAATTACTTACTGTTCCACATAGTAGATTTAAAACAAGAGGTGATAGGGCGTTTCAATCTGCTGCACCCAAACTGTGGAACTCTCTTCTGGTTACTTTAAGAGCTGCCCCTCTACTGACACTTTCAAAAAACAATTAAAAACATATTTGTTCAGGCTGGCATTTGATTGAGCCTGGGGTTTGTTTTTGTGTATATTTGGTCCCTGTAAATGTTTCACGCTTTTCTTGTTTTTACTTTGCACTGTTGGTATAATGCTTGTTGTTTTGAATGTTTTGTTCTGTTTATTTTTATTTATATATATATATATATATATATATATATATATATATATATATATATATATATATATATATATATTATTATTATTTTTTATTTTTTTTTCTCTTTTTTCTTGTAAAGCACTTTGTGAGTCTTCTCTGTGAGAAGTGCTATATAAATAAAGTTTTACTTACTTTACTTACTGAGGCCCTAGAGGTTTGAAAAAAGGATCAAAACATGAACATACCTGTTGATTAGTGTTCTGTGGACTGTCTGATATTTTACCCAAAAGAAAATAAATCCATTATCATTAGCCTTCTACTTGTATTACATTAAAATGCTTGGCAGTCCTGATGTACAATAGATAACCATTTTCTCTTAAGAACACATCTATATATTTAACGCACTTCAACAGTCACCACACCTCAGAGAAAACACGTCAAATTCAAACACAATATTTCCTCCTGCTGTTCCTGTACCTCTACAGACAGCAGTCTTCTGACTTGTGTTCTGTGTATTCACATTCATCTCACCTGTAGTAAACTGGTCATATGAATCCAGAGCGAGTTCACTGAGATGTTTCTGAGCTCCAAGAAAGTTCTTGATGAAACCTGAAAATGTTTGTTGTGTCCACGGCAAATGCTGCTTCATCCTGATGTTCATTTTCTGATTTTGTCCTCAGGACTGCAGACTGAAGAACGACAAAACTCAGAAGGTAAATATGGAAAGAAAAGAGAAATAAAGAATCAAAGTTTACTTTCAGTTTTCTAAAGGGTCATTCCAGCGACAGAGATAGACCTTTTTCTTAAAGATGATTTACTGACTCACGTTTCCACTGTCGTCTTCTGAGCCCGTCACTGTTAAAACAAGTTCTTTTAGAGGACAGACTTCTGACGGTGCTCAGTTTCCCCCAAAGCTTTTGTTGCAGACATTGCAGTCTGTTTCTCGGCTGCCGGCTGAGGCGATCTACTGGACCGACTCCAAAACCTTTTCTACCTGTTAGTCGTTCAGAACACCAAATATGTAAAAATGTGTCCAGGTGTAAAAAATACCAGAATGAGCCTTTAATTAAAGACTTCTTTGACTGATGACTCTCTTGTTTCTGTTCAGGACCTGTCAGGTTGGTGGGAGGAGACAGTCGCTGTGCAGGAACACTGGAGATGAAACATCTGGGAGAATGGAGACCAGTGAGTGACTATTACTCTTTCTATGTCTGGACCTTCAAGGCAGCAGCTGTTGCCTGCAGAGATCTGGACTGTGGCTCTGCTGTTTCTGTAGAACAGAGAGAGGAGTCCTCAGACAGATCTGTGTGGAGCATCAGTCCTGACTGTGTTCAGTCTGAATCTGATCTGAGGGACTGTGTAATATCAGATTCCTCCTCCTCCATCATGGATCTCACCTGTTCAGGTAAGTCCATCAGACAGAACAGAGAAATCTGCAGATGATGAAGTTGTTAATGTTTGAAACACGTTCAAAGTGTTCAAAAATGGAGACCGACTGTTAGAGTGAGTTCACTGTAAATGTGATGCTAACATTGCTGTAGTCTGTGCTGTTATAAAGACGTGTTCTGTTGTTAACCATGAACTGATGTTGGAATTGTTCTGATCCAGTTTGAATCACTGAATTGTTGTTTGATGACATCTTTTTATTTTGTGTCTGCTGTCTTTTATCTCTCTCTGTTTTATCTTCTGTTATCTCTGCAGACTCTGTCAGGCTGCTGGATGGGACTAGTCTGTGTTCAGGCAGACTGGAGGTGAAGTCTGACCAGTCTGACCAGTCTGACCAGCGGTGGTCCTCAGTGTGTGAAGCTGACTTTGACCAGCAGGATGCAGAGGTGGTCTGTAGGGAGCTCGGCTGTGGGGCTCCTTCAGTCCTCCAGGGGGCGCTCTATGGAGAAGTGGAGGCTCCAATGTGGACCAAAGAGTTCCAGTGTGGAGGCCATGAGTCTGCTCTCCTGGACTGTAGAAGCTCAGGATCAACTAGAAACACCTGCTCACCTGGAAAAGCTGTTGGACTCACCTGCTCAGGTAGAAGAGGAGCTGCAGCTTTGATTTGGTTCATTTCTGTTCTGATGAAACTCACTTTGTTCTTTGACTGATGACTCTCTTGTTTCTGTTCAGAACATATCAGGTTGGTGGGAGGAGACAGTCGCTGTGCAGGAACACTGGAGCTGAAACAAGGAGAATGGAGACCAGTGAGTTACTCTGTCTATGACTGGATCATGAAGGAAGCAGCTGTTGCCTGCAGAGATCTGGACTGTGGCTCTGCTGTTTCTGTAGAACAGAGAAAGGAGTCCTCATACAGATCTGTGTGGAGGATCAGGTCTTACTGTGTTCAGTCTGGATCTGATCTGAGGGACTGTGTAACATCATATTCCTCCTCCTCCATCATGAATCTCACCTGCTCAGGTAAGCCCATCAGTGACATCATCTATGACATCATTTCTGACAGTAATACACCCATGTTGAGAATTTTAGCGTTTTATTGACAAATCTCCAAATCTAAACTTCATATATATTCATTCAATAATAATAATAATAATAATAATGGGTGTGTGTGTGTATGTTTGGATGCACACTAGAAAGAATGTGTATCTCTGACCTACACGTGCATGCTCAGCATGCACATGCACGAAACACGTGTAGAGACATGAAATACATATATGTGGAGCGAGACCTTTAAGTTTGCTCTCCACCTGTGTGTGTGTGTGTGTGTGTGTTAGGGATGTCCCGATCCGATCACGTGATCGGAAATCGGGGTCGAACACGTGGTTTCAGACTCGATTGGAATCGGACGTTACATCCCGATCAGGGATCGGATATATATCTATATATGTATATTTATTCTCTTTTTTTTTTTTTTTAATCAGAACTATAATATTTCAAAACAAATGGGAAAAAATAACAGCTTAGTATTTACGGTTATGTGGTGGTACAGAGTCAGACCGTCTCAACTCCACACAGAAACAACGCATGCGGCATGACGTCACTTTGCTGCGTGCTGTAAAGCGAGGCAGAATACGGCAGCAGCTTGAAGCTGGGCCGCGAATGTCTGCGGTGAGGTTTTTATATTAGACATTGTTGCACTAAACTCCAATGTGAAGAATGTTTTTATTACTTGATTACTTGATTGTTCAAGCAGAAGTGCTCTGTTTATAAGTGTTAAATGATAAAATAAGGTGAATAAAATAAAAAATCAGGGACATCCTGGATCTGTGTCTTCGCTGTTCTTCATTTTTTTAATGTACTGTAGAAGTATCGGATCGGGACTCGATATCGGCAGATACTCAAAATCAAATGCCTCGGACTCAGGGGCAAAAAAACCTGATTGGGACATCCCTCATGTGTGTGTCTGTTTTATCTTCTGTTATCTCTGCAGACTCTGTCAGGCTGCTGGATGGGACTAGTCTGTGTTCAGGCAGACTGGAGGTGAAGTCGGACCAGTCTGACCAGTCTGACCAGCGGTGGTCCTCAGTGTGTGAAGCTGACTTTGACCAGCAGGATGCAGAGGTGGTCTGTAGGGAGCTCGGCTGTGGGGCTCCTTCAGTCCTCCAGGGGGCGCTCTATGGAGAAGTGGAGGCTCCAATGTGGACCAAAGAGTTCCAGTGTGGAGGCCATGAGTCTGCTCTCCTGGACTGTAGAAGCTCAGGATCAACTAGAAACACCTGCTCACCTGGAAAAGCTGTTGGACTCACCTGCTCAGGTAGAAGAGGAGCTGCAGCTTTGATTTGGTTCATTTCTGTTCTGATGAAACTCACTTTGTTCTTTGACTGATGACTCTCTTGTTTCTGTTCAGAACCTGTCAGGTTGGTGGGAGGAGGCAGTCGCTGTGCAGGAACACTGGAGCTGAAACATCTGAGAGAATGGAGACCAGTGAGTTACTCTGTCTGGACCATGAAGGCAGCAGCTGTTGCCTGCAGAGATCTGGACTGTGGCTCTGCTGTTTCTGTAGAACGGAGAAAGTCCTCAGACAGATCTGTGTGGAGGATCCGACGTGACTGTGTTCAGTCTGGATCTGCTCTGAGGGAATGTGCAACATCAGCTTCCTCCTCCTCCTCCATCGTGGATCTCACCTGTTCAGGTAAGTCCATCAGTGACAGTTGGTGGTCTTCATTGGACTTCAGTCCAGCACAGCGACATCCTGAAGTGCAGAGAAGTGAACTTGTTTCTGGAGCCTTCAAAGCCTCCATAGACTGCTGAGCTTCACCTGACAGGACACACCTGGACAAACCGTTCTGTCTGTCTGTCTCTCTGTCTACAGACCTGCTGGTTCAGCCCAACATCTCTGTGTCCTCCTCCATGAACGGGGTCTCCGAGGTCCAGCAGCAGGGGTTTCATGTGTTGTGGGGCTCCACCTTCACCATCAGCTGCTCCATCCAGCCACAGTACCCAGGAGGCTCCTTCCAGCTCACCTTCACCTCCTCCAACACAGCACACAACTACACCCAGCCAACTGTCAATCACTCTGCCCACTTCCTGTTTCCTGCTGCAGAGCCCGCCCTCACAGGAAGCTACAGCTGTGTTTATCACGTCTACGTTTCTTCTCATAAGTTCTCCTCTGAGAGCCGTCGGCTCTCTCTCACTGGCTCAGGTAAGAAAAGATGATCAGCTGACAGCAGTGTCCATGCATGTTGTGTTTCCTGACACTGTGACTGCTGTCATTGTATGACACACGTCACATAGTAACCAGACTTTAGTCAGTGTCAGTGTCAGGTCTCGTTAATGAACGTAACGTACGTCAGTTAACGTACGTAATGTACTTAACTCACGTCTGTTATGTAACGTAACTTACAATCTTTTCCTAAATCAAACCAAGTCGTGTTTGTGCCGAACCCGAACCACTCTGTGACCTCAGCAAGCTTTATTTTGAAAGGGTAACCGGACGTTGCATATTTATTCGTGGTCATTTGACCGCAGAATGAGAACGTGTTGAAAACGTGACGCTGCCACGGTGGACCACCGTGTGTTTTACACGCTTTGGCGTGATACCGGGTCGATCGGAGAGCTCCATGTTGAAGTGATTTCAGGAGATTTCAGGTCACTCCAGTTTGTGTTTGATGGAAGCTGTTGGACTCATGATGTTGTGTGATCATGTGATGTGATGTCTGTCTCTGTGTTTGAACAGTTTCAACAGTTCTTATCATCAGATGGGTCGTCGTGCCGCTGACTCTGCTGTTGGGGAACACTGCCATTTATTTCTACTACAAGGTACTGACACATGTCTGTGGTTTAGAGGACTGACTGACATGAAGCATCAGTCTGTGTTCATTGAACTGAAGAGAGGAGTGATGCAGGAAGTCTCATCTGTGTGCTGTCATGTCTCTCCAGGCCAGCAGGGGGCAGAAGCCGGGCAGACAGGAGAACATTGAGCTGGTTGACATGAACCTGGGTGTTGGTGCAGCTGAAGGAGGAGCGACTGAAGAGGAAGGAGCTCAGGGAGCAGAGTAGGACCTCCAAGGAGCTCCTCTCACATCCACATGGATTTCACATGTTTATACTCGTGTTCTCTTTAAACAATAAGGTTGGAATTGTTCCATTAAATGATGGACTATATTTTTCTGAGTGCCAACATGAAAAGACAACAACATGTTAGTCTGTCTCTGAATACTTTCTGACTTCCTGTCTGCTCTCAGCTCCAAGCCCATTGGTTCCTCCTGAAGACGTCCATCTTTAAAAGCTCCTCACAAATATATAGTTGTGCTGACCAAATGTATCCATTCCACTGTTAACCTTGAACTGAACTGTGTTTTGCTGTGCTCTGTGTATTTTGAGGAATGCGACCACAGTTTGTAACTTTTCTATCTCACAGCTGTGACTTGCCGCCTGCTGAGAGTTGGGTAGCAAACTACGTACGAGGAGTTCTTGTGATAACCTTCAGGGCTAAAGATAAGGCTCAGATTCACATTACGGGAAGATTCACTTGTCAGGCTGAGAAACAAGTGAACTTTAGTTTCTTGTAATCAAGTTAAAGGTTTCCCATCACGTCAGATGCAGGACAGGAAGTGTATAAATGTAAATGACTTTGATTCCTCTGTGTCAGACTCTGAACCTCTTTGTGTGTGTGAGGACCTCTGACCTTTCCGCTGAAATACTTGTGACTTTGTATTCTGAGTGCTGTTCTTTGTAATAATGACATATTACAGCTGTTTGCTCATTTAGTCTTCTTAATCAGTTCATCTTCTTAATTAATCATTTCATCTTAATCATGTTATTCTCACTCTGTTGAATAAATCAAAGACAAAGACAATATTGGAGTCACTTTGTTTGTTTGTTCATCTCTCACTGGAATTTCCTCCACAATAGTTTCATTTGATAACTCCACTTGAAAACAGGTACACTGAGGTCCAAACAGCTCAATTCAGAACCAATATTAAAATCAGATGACACCAATTTCTTCTAGTTTACTGGATCCAGAGGTTTTATCCAACTACAGACCGATATCAAACCTTCCCTTCCTCTCTAAGATACTTGAGAAAGCTGTAGCCAATCAGCTGTGTGACTTTCTCCATAAGAACAGTGTATTGTTATGTCATTGTTATGCTGATGATACACACACACATGTAGCAACAACAGGAGACTGTGTGTGTCAGGCGAGTTCTCACATGTTGACTAAACTTTACAAACCAAGTCTCAAAATGACATCACAGCTCTGTGACATCACAGCTCTGTGACATCACAGCTCTGTGACATCACAGCTCTGATTGATAACGTTGCAGTGCGAAGAGTCCGTGCTAGCTAAGCAGCTAAACTTTAGCACCGATGCTCCGTGTTTAGATCCCGCCCTGTGTGGGTCATTACACTGTCATTGGTCACATGGAGACACGCTGTAAACAATAGCACTGAGGATTCATAGAGGATGGAACACTGATTGGGACTGAGATTGTTTGGATGTCTCTGCAGTGTCTGGTCTTGAGGCAGAGGTTAGGAGCAGACCAACCAGCTGTTTATTTCACCAACACTGAAATATTTCAAACACAGTCAGAACAATTCTGTGGCCAGCAGGCAAAAAGTTGACCTAACAGCAGCCACTTGGTGGAAACTGGCAGCCTTATGTAGCCTGCTACTGATACTGATGTAACCCTCCCACCAATCGGCTCGTGATGTGTGGAGCACTATATGCACCTTTAATACTCGAAATACTTCTCAACATAAATAACGTCTAGGGTAACATATGTTTCTCACTCTCTCTATTGACTGAGGAGAGGCTATAGGGAGAACTTTGGTTTATGAACACAATATAATGTAGAAATATGAATTTGAACGTGCAACTACACATGTAATGATAAAGATCAGTTTAACTTTGAATTCTTAATGAAATCAAGAAATTGCACATATATCCAAATGTAATGAGCTCAGACATGGAAAGGAAAATATAAAGTACACAAAGAGACCCGGGTACTATATAGATTAGTTTCTATTAACCTGAGTGCACTTTTGTTTAGTTTAGTTTGTTTAGTTGGAGCTCACGAGGAAACAGATCAGCTGTGCCAGTACCTCCGTGCGTGGAAATCCGTCACGCGCCCACCTGGACCCGTCTCAGCCCGCAGCAGCACAGCACCTTAGAGCCGCAGGAAACACACCGTCCCCGACAGCAGATCATCCCCAGCCGCAGGAAAACACACACGTCCACCGACGAAGCTCCTCCCGGCTGCAATCTCCGCTCTGGTCCGTGCAGATGCAGTGGCCGACGTCTTTCCAGGACGCAGCGGGGCTCAGCTAGAAAACACACTTGTGCAGCAGCAAACTGTCTCAAAGTCCCTCACGCCAGAGCGCAGTGTCCAATAAACTATTCACCGTCCATCAAAAGTCAGAGTTCCAACTCGGTTAACAGCAAACTCTGTGGGCAGAGACGCACGTGCGAAGCCTTCGCTCTCAGCTGTTCCTCCTCTCCATCACTCCTGTCCCTCTGCTCCCCTGCTCCGATCTCGCGCGATCTCTCACAGGTAAGAAACAGGAAATAAAACCCGCCGAGGTCATCACTCTTTAAAGTCAATAATTATGATGCTTTGCACGCGCTGAAAAAGTCTTAGCTCATCTTGATAAACATGAATACAGCTTAACTGTAAATGACCAAATCCACATCTTCAACAATATACCAATATTTAAATGTTAAACCTTATTGTATGAAACTTTCAGTAACTCACAACTCATCATTCAAATCATCAACCAGATAGGAGTTAAACATCTCATCAATAATAAATTAAAGAAACAAAATAAGTGATATGAATCAGGTTATTACACTGACATCAAGAACAAAACAAAGCAACAAATCACTTCAAATACATCTTTACTACTGTCCTGTCACTCAGTCTGAATATAGTATAGTATGAGGAGGAAAAAATCTAAACCCTCATGAACCCTCCCCCCCTATAATAATCAGCTCATGGTATGTCCCACAATCTTTAAGTGCTCAGTTACACTGGGTTCATTTATATTGCATAGTCACATCACACTTAACACACACACGCTGTGCTGTACTGTATCTGTTCATGCTACCAAACTGAACGACCGGCCTCCAATCAGACAGCAGAGAGGCAGCACAGGACCTACAGACACATTGTTAATACACTGAGATGTTACAGGGTGGACCAATGAACCACATCAGAGAGCGACACTGCATGAGGACGGCTAAAGTAACTGTTGTGTTTGTATATTACTTCATTAAAGGTCCAGTGTGTCAGATTTAGGGGGCTCTATTTACAGAATATAATCTTCATAACTCTGTTTTTATTAGTGTATAATCAGCTGAACATGAGAATCTTTATGTTTGTGTCTGACTTGAAAATGTAACATGTACATTACACTGAGCTAATGGAGGAAAAAGAGTGGAGCTGATTAAAACAGGACATGTCCACATGAGGTGAACCTGTCAGGTCTCTGCAGTGTGGCAGGTTTGAGTGTTTCCTGTAAAAACGTGAGCTCGTTCAGTTCAGTCAGTCTTCACAGTCCACACAGCAGAGTCCCTTCAGTAATGCAGTGTTGGCGCCCTCTAGTGCTCACTACAGAAACATCAACAACAGACTTCATCACATAATCTGTAACACACTTAAAAAGATGATGATGATGCAGTGAAGACGCTGAACAAACATGATTTCATGAAGCAGAGATTTTATTAATGATTCACAGAAAACATCAATCAGGATCTGATTTCATGATTTCATGATTTCATGATTTCATGTGGAATAACAGAATATATCAAAATCACTAAATTCTGACTTGTTCAACAATAAAATACAACATAAATGTTTCCACATGGCCTGTGTCATCTAAAATATTTCAGCTAGTCCTCACACCATTATTTCTGTTTCAGACTACATTTATTGTTCCCCGCTCACATGCTATAGTAAATGTTTTTCACAACCAGCTACTGATTATATGTGATGATAGAATTATGCACACTAAGATTAAAGATCAAATATGAATATAATGGAGCATATAGGTTGATTTTAATATATTCCAACACATGTTACATATACTGTGTGAAAGGCTAACTTTAAGAGAATAAAGTAAAACACAGAGTACAAGAGTATGTTAATAAATGAATACAAGACTATATATGAGTACAAGTATATAAGACTGTATGAGCACACATGAGTACATCAGAATATGGGAATAAAAATAAAACACAAGAGCAACTGGATTAACACTAACATGCTCCATCCTGACTCTGCTTTCACTGATGTGGATCAAATAATGACTCAGCACTGATGATCATCTGCACAGTGATTCAACATGAAACTACAACAACAAAGAGTCATTACATACAACAGAGGGCGCTGTTTCCAGGAATTAAACATTTGAAACTCAAACAGTGATTACATTCCAGTTTGTCTTATATAGTTATTACATCAACATCACACTAAAACAGAAAACCTTTAATGATGTTTAAACATCTGTATCATCAGTGTCACCTTGTCTTCTACACTCTCACTTACTTCATTGTTTTTTTAACAGCTGCTGTTAGTTTACCAAATCTGTAGTCCAGTGCTCCTTGGCTTCTTTCATCCACTCGTCTTTTCATGTCTTCCAGTTTCTGGACCTTCTCTGTGTCTCCTTTCTCCTTCATCTGCTCCATCATGAAGTCCAAGTGGACTAGAGTGGACAGTGAATTCACATTCAGGGTGATCTGCTGCAGTTTGACAACATGGTTAAAGGACTCTTCCAGGAACTGATCTTTGTCTTTCTGAAGTTTTTCCATTTCCTTCTGTAGAATTTCCAAAAGACTTGACTTGTTCTCACTTTCTGTCTTGTTCTCTTCATATTTCTTTTTCACGTCTTCTAAGGTCTTCTGAACTTTCCTTGTCTTGTTCACATAGATCCACTTTTCTTTCACATGATCTGATGCAGGACACTTCCTGGTACATGAAGTGCAGCGGCCATCTTTCATGACCTCACAGTGTTCTGCATACCAGGCCACTGTGCATCCAGGATAGTGACAGTTCTCCTCACAGACTGTACAGCAGGTGGCTCCTTCATAAAAAAATAGCAACCACATCCCACCTTTGATATCTTCTTTTTCTTTGTAGGCCTCATCAACTTTCACAGTGAAGTTCTTATTGTTCTTCATCTCTTGTTCATGTTTCTTCAGAGCTTCTTGAGTCTGTCTGATTTCTTCATGCTTTAGTTCAATATATTGAACTCTGTCTTGCAGGTTTTGGATGCAGGCCTTCAGTCTGAATCGCTCATTCAGAACGTCCACGGTTGTCACCAGATCTTGAGGTCCAGTTTTTTCCAGAAACTCTGTGAACTGACTCATTCCTTTGGTTGTTATTTCATATGCTTGTTTAAGACAGTCTGCCTCCTCTGTCCTGTCTTCACCCTGGCTGTTATCAAACAGGAAGTGAACAGGCTGATTCTTTTGGTTTTTGGCAAACTTAATGTTTGCATCCTCGAGGGCTTTCAGAGCATTTTTAGGAGTTCTTCCATCTGAGTGTGTGATGAGGGCAACAATGTTCTTCTCCAGATCTTTTCCAAACAGAGACACCACTGAATCAAAGATGTACGTCAGTCGGTCATTCAGTCGGTTCTCACTTGTTTTCAGCACCAGACCTACTGCATTAATTTCATGAACTCCATCATCTGAGCGAAACAAGTCTAATAATCTTTGACTGATGATGTAATCATGTTCAATCCCTCTGGTGTCTCCATATCCAGGAGTATCGATGATGGTCAGAGAGTAGGGCAGACGTTTATCTTCAAAACCAAAGATCTGGTACACGATCACATCTGATGTCGGACTCTGTGATTGACTTTTCTTCTCCTCCTCTACGATCTGAAACCAGACATCGTCCTCCCACTTCACTCCCATGGTGTAGTTGACCAGAGCGTTGATCAGAGTAGATTTTCCTGTTCCTGTTTCACCCACAAGTAAGATGGTTTTGTTTGTCTTGTTCACTTTTTTTTCACCAAGAGTCATTTTTGTTAGAGTTCCAATACTTTCTCTCTTTGGTTTCAGCTGGTAGACAGCAGGAGATCCTGAACGGACCAGAACTTTTGAGGTGATGTCTTCATATTTGGATGAGCTGTTCCTGTAGAAAAGTAAAGACATGAGTTCAAACACTACAGAACAAAGAATGAAATAAATGAAATCACTTTACTCTCTGGGGTCTTTGAATTAGGTTATATTACATGAGATGATGTGCTTTAATGTTATTATTGGCACAACAGTGATGATGATGATTTTATTTTATGATGATTTTGACTTTTGGACTTTACAATGCTGTGGAAATGGTTGGATCATCCTTCATCAGCTGTACACTAAGTTGCAATTACAGCGCTAGTAGCTTAAAGATAACTGTGAAGTTCAGAAATTCCCCAATGTCCATGGAAAAATGACCTTTGTCAGCTCATATCTTAGTCAGTACAAGACTGAACTAGCAAGGCACTTTAGTGTTTATATGTGTGGTATTTATTCAGTTAGTGTTTATATGTGTGGTATTCATTCAGTTTGTGTTTATATGTGTGGTATTTATTCAGTTTAGTGTTTATATGTGTGGTATTCATTCAGTTAGTGTTTATATTTGTGGTATTTATTCAGTTTAGTGTTTATATGTGTCGTATTCATTCAGTTTAGTGTTTTTCTTTTTTTAAAATACTTTATTTATTCATTTTCAGAACATCAAGGTAAATAACAACCCAAACAATTACCCCCTTCTTCCCACCCCCCTTTCCCAAAGCAGGTTGGGAAAAGGGGGGGGGCTGTACTCTATGACGACAGTTTCTGTGGCCATCCGCAACTGTAATAAAATTGTAATAAAAAAATTACTGACAAATAAATATTCAAACACGATCAGGACATCAAGGTGTCATGAGGGTGTTCTCCGCTGTGTAATATGATCAAGAAATGGTTGCCATATCTGATGGACTCTGTCTGATGTCCTGATAACTCAAATCAATTTTTTTCCATATATAAGGTATTTGAGAGCTCTGTGAGCCAAGCTTCAAAACTTGGAAATATATCTTTGTTCCAAACAGACTTAAAAAGATGATGATGATACAGTGAAGACGCTGAACAAACATGATTTCATGAAGCAGAGATTTTATTAATGATTCACAGAAAACATCAATCAGGATCTGATTTCATGATTTCATGATTTCATGTGGAATAACAGAATATATCAAAATCACTAAATTCTGACTTGTTCAACAATAAAATACAACATAAATGTTTCCACATGGCCTGTGTCATCTAAAATATTTCAGCTAGTCCTCACACCATTATTTCTGTTTCAGACTACATTTATTGTTCCCAGCTCACATGCTATAGTAAATGTTTTTCACAACCAGCTACTGATTATATGTGATGATAGAATTATGCACACTAAGATTAAAGATCAAATATGAATATAATGGAGCATATAGGTTGATTTTAATATATTCCAACACATGTTACATATACTGTGTGAAAGGCTAACTTTAAGAGAATAAAGTAAAATACAGAGTACAAGAGTATGTTAATAAATGAATACAAGACTATATATGAGTACAAGTATATAAGACTGTATGAGCACACATGAGTACATCAGAATATGGGAATAAAAATAAAACACAAGAGCAACTGGATTAACACTAACATGCTCCATCCTGACTCTGCTTTCACTGATGTGGATCAAATAATGACTCAGCACTGATGATCATCTGCACAGTGATTCAACATGAAACTACAACAACAAAGAGTCATTACATACAACAGAGGGCGCTGTTTCCAGGAATTAAACATTTGAAACTCAAACAGTGATTACATTCCAGTTTGTCTTATATAGTTATTACATCAACATCACACTAAAACAGAAAACCTTTAATGATGTTTAAACATTTGTATCATCAGTGTCACCTTGTCTTCTACACTCTCACTTACTTCATTGCTCCTTTAACAGCTGTTGTTAGTTTACCAAACCTGTAGTCCAGTGCTCCTTGGCTTCCTTCATCCACTCGTCTTTTCATCTCTTCCAGTTTCTGGACCTTCTCTGTGTCTCCTTTCTCCTTCATCTTCTCAATCAGGAAGTCCAAGTGGACTAGAGTGGACAGTGAATTCACATTCAGGGCGATCTGCTGCAGTTTGACAACATGGTTAAAGGACTCTTCCAGGAACTGATCTTTGTCTTTCTGAAGTTTTTCCATTTCCTTCTTTAGATTTTCCAAAACACTTGACTTGTTCTCACTTTCTGCCTTGTTCTCTTTATATTTCTTTTTGATGTCTTCTAAGGTCCTCTGAACTTTCCTTGTCTTGCTCACATAGATCCACTTTTCTTTCACATGATCTGATACAGGACACTTCCTGGTACATGAAGTGCAGCGGCCATCTTTCATGACCTCACAGTGTTTTGCATACCAGCCCACTGTGCATCCAGGATAGTGACAGTTCTCCTCACAGACTGTACAGCAGGTGGCTCCTTCATAAAAAAATAGCAACCACATCCCACCTTTGATCTTTTCTTTTTCTTTGTAGGCCTCATCAACATCCACAGTGAAGTTCTTATTGTTCTTCATCTCTTGTTCATGTTTCTTCAGAGCTTCTTGAGTCTGTCTGATTTCTTCATGCTTCTTTTCAATATATTGAACTCTGTCTTGCAGGTTTTGGATGCAGGCCATCAGTCTGACTCGCTCATTCAGAACGTCCACGGTTGTCACCAGATCTTGAGGTCCAGTTTTTTCCAGAAACTCTGTGAACTGACTCATTCCTTTGGTTGTTATTTCATATGCTTGTTTAAGACAGTCTGCCTCCTCTGTCCTGTCTTCACCCTGGCTGTTATCAAACAGGAAGTGAACAGGCTGATTCTTTTGGTTTTTGGCAAACTTAATGTTTGCATCCTCGAGGGCTTTCAGAGCATTTTTAGGAGTTCTTCCATCTGAGTGTGTGATGAGGGCAACAATGTTCTTCTCCATGTTTTTTCCAAACAGAGACACCACTGAATCAAAGATGTACCTCAGTCGGTCACTCAGTCGGTTCTCACTTGTTTTCAGCACCAGACCTACTGCATTAATTTCATGAACTCCATCATGTGAGCGAAACAAGTCTAATAATCTTTGACTGATCTTGTCATCTTGTTCAATCCCTCTGGTGTCTCCATATCCAGGAGTATCGATGATGGTCAGAGAGTAGGGCAGAGGTTTATCTTCAAAACCAAAGATCTGGTACACGATCACATCTGATGTCTGACTCTGTGATTGACTTCTCTTCTCGACCTCTACGATCTGAAACCAGACATCGTCCTCCCACTTCACTCCCATGGCGTAGTTGACCAGAGCGTTGATCAGAGTAGATTTTCCTGTTCCTGTTTCACCCACAAGTAAGATGGTTTTGTTTATCTTGTTCACATTTTTTTCACCAAGAGTCATTTTTGTTAGAGTTCCAACACTTTCTCTCTTTGGTGTCAGTTGGTAGAGAGCAGGAGATCCTGAATGGACCAGATCACTTTTAGAGATGATGTCCTTATACTTCTTGTGTGATGTTTTTGTATTCCTGTAGAAGAATCATTTACATATTTAATTTCATATATAACTTTTGGCCTTCCCTGCTTGTAAATCTCAAACGTGTTATTTTAAATTAATTGTTAAAAGTAACATCAAAGGCTTCTGGTTCCTCCACGATGGAGTAGAGGCAGCGTGGGAGAGCTCTGTTTTAATTTAATACATTTATTCGTCTTATCTCGACCAAAACATTGATTTCAACGGGCAGCTCTGGATTTGACCTGACTGAGAAGCTGTACGTGGTATGATTCGAGCCTCAGGCAAAGGAAAAAAGAGTTTGGAATGGATTCTATATTTTTATTGAATCCATTGACAAAAGGAGGAATCTCGACTCTTTACAATGCACTTTCATGTTTAAACTGTGCCACCTCTTTAGATCATCTAAAAACAGCCTGGATAAATGACCTGGGAACACTCATAACTGATGAAGTATGGACAGGACCCCTGAAGCTGGTGCACTCCTATTTGGTCTCGAGACATGGACTCTTATAGTTTAAAGTACTTCATCACTGCATCTATCGAAGGTAAAGCTCTGTAGAATGGATCCAAATATAAATCCTGCATGTGACAGATGCAGACAGTCACCAGCCTCATTAGACCATAAATGTTCTGGCACTGTCCGAGAATAGCAACATTCAAACGATTTTCCAATCTTTCTCGGACATCATAGGAAGAGTGATTGATCCTAACCCACTGACAGCCATCTTTGGAGTTAAAGAACCTGGTCTCGTACTATCTGACTCTCAATATAACATGATAACATTTATATCTCTTCTAGCACGCAGACTGGTTTTACTAAACTGGAAGCAGGCTCGACCGACTCACTCTGCCCTTTTGAAAGATGTTATGCAACATCTACAGTTAGAAAACATTAAATTCTCATTGAGAGGGTGTGAAGACAAATTCCATCAAATCTGGCGCCCCTTTATAGAATACTTCAACAAAAGTAAACCAACACGTCCCACAAACTAGCCTGGTGTGAATATGAAGACAGCACTGAGCTACTCGATGTCCTCTTCATTTCTGTCGCTTCTCGTGTGTATTGTGTATTTTTCCCCTTCTTCTCTTTGTGTATATCTGTGCCATTGATATCTACATGTCAAAATATTGTTTGCATGTTAAACTCTGAAAATCCCAATAATGTCACAGGGGAGTGGGGAGGTTGCAGGAAAGGACCCAAATGCAGGCAATAACACAAGCGCTAACTTTAATGACAAAACTAAACGGTGAGGGAAAAACACAAAGAAACACAGGAGCAAGATACAAAGGACACAAAAAACAGACTAACCAAAAATCAGCTGGGAAAACCAGGCGAAAAACACAAACAAGAGACTCAAAGAGACAAACAACTAATCCAAAAGGACAAAAACAGAAAAGATACAAATACAGGGAACCATGAAACGTGAGGGACTCAGACACACTGAGAAACAAGGCAGAAGACACACACACCAAAACACACACGGACAGACAAGGAAACACAGGAACTAAACACACATGCAGGACTAATCAGGGACAGGTGCAGAATCAAAAAGGCGGGAAACAAGACAGGAAGTGAAGACAAGACAGATGGTGGAACTACAAAATAAAACAGGAAACAGAAACAAACTCAAAACTGTTACAAATATAATATAATTACATGAATCTGACTGATCACTTTTTTGGATGAATGATTTGAACAGAAGTGTTTTGGCCCAAATTGTTGCAGCTGTAAAGGCCGGATAGAAACCAGATCCACAAACACTGCCGCCATCTCTTCAACTTTCTTCAAACCTGTTGCTGCCAACCGATCAATTATAATCAATTTTCTCAGATTCAGCATTTGATATGTTCTCTGTGTAATTGTGTTATCACATTATTTCTGTTCACATTTTACACAGTGGGACAACTTAAATGGGGTGAATCTACTCAACCCTGAGTGAGTTCCTGTAAGATAAGCACACACAGACTAATCTGATCTGTGTGATAATAATCTGAACTATTTCAAAAACATTTTTTCTTTGAGCATCAGATTTTTTTAAAGGAGTCAGAGCAGTGAAGGATAAACGCCCTGTGTTAGAAACAGTCACAGCTACGACTGCTTTTCATATTTAAAAATTGACCAGTACTGTTTGCACATCGTCACAAGCACAATCAGGAATTCTTAATGTTACTCACTCCATTGTATGGTGATGTCTGGCAGAGAGATCCACACGGTGGGGTTGAAACTGGTGTTGGTGTCTAGAAAATAAATGATAACTCAGTTTTCATTCATCTATAATGAAAAAGTTACATCAGCAGCAAAGAACAACAAAGACATAGTTATATTTGTGTATATATAGCTGTCATCTATTTCAGTGTTATTGTAAAACAATGAACTTAACACTGTTAAATGAAGACATCTGTAAATATCAGTTATCATGCTGAGTGAATCTTTTTAAAGTCTTTCATCATTTACCTGTGTTGTCGGCTTCAGGACGCTGTGTGAGGCTGAGGAGGAGGAAGAGCAGCAAACACTCACTGTTCAGAGTTTTTATGCTTCACCTGCAGAAGGAGGAGACACTTTGTGGTCACATGATTTCACAGAAACTCTCAACGTGGAATCTCTCCTCCCTCCCACCAGGATCTCATCCTGATCTCAACCTTTCTATCTTCCTATTGCAGTTCTCCTACATGAAAAGTAGCATTTTGCTGCAAAGGCATACATAAATTGAATATACCTGAAATTGTTCACAACTCGTGCTCCCCTCGGTACATTTTGTGTACTTTTCAATTAAAAAAACTCAATAATTGCCTGTGTTCATGGTAGTGACACAAAACTTTCCAAGGTTTTGAGTTTTTTATCAAATTTTAAAATTCCAACCTTGGATTTAATAATAGGGCTATAATACACTGTGTAGATAAAAAAGTTACTCTGGGTTTCCTCGGGACAGTTTTTGTACCATTAAGTCCCATTATAACATAAAGTTTTGATCCTACTCTAATTTTGGCATAAAACGATGTTTAACGTATGACAACCTTTTCAATCGAAGTTTTAGACTTAAAGAAAAAAAATCAATTATCCATCATATGACGTCATTTTCCATTACATGGCTGAGGGCTCCATTCCATACTGTTTCATTGAGGCCTTTTCCTGTTGCATTTCCGACTATTGCTTGGCAATGGAACGCATGATTGCAACTAAAATGGTCTGTGTGTGTTGGTATTGATGTAAAAGTGTGCTATGAATGTGTGCAAAGGGAAACAGAGTCTAATTTACTCACCACATTTTGCACATTCCCGTCTCTCTCCCTCTCTTTCTTATGCCCACAGACGCCACGTCATATTTTGTGTTTTTATCATGTGGGTTCATATTCCCAAAATGGCATTAAAGGTTTAGATACATGTAAATTTGATATTTATGATCAGGACTGAAGTTGGTCAAAAGATTTAATGCAGTGAAAGTGAAAAAAATATTCACATAAAATTTTTATAGCACTTCTTAGAAAAAAACATTTTTTGCACCGAAGGTTCACTCGCACATATTTTTTTGAGGGGAGCACAACCTAATGTGGGCGACATCAGTTAACATTGTTAAGCTGCTGCTGAGTGTTATGGAGTTTTCTATCCTTAGGTTACACGAGGTCACGTGTGGGCCTTGAGGTCCTCGGCGGTACTAATTGTTTGGCTTTGACTGGGAGCAGTAAGTGTCAGTCTATCTCAACACTGTGGTGGCCAGGGTCAAAGAAACCTATTGCTGCCTTCATAGACATAATAGATAGCTTGCTGTTGACGTAAACAGACATCTGTGTCTCCAGACTAGAATATGTTGACAATAACACCGTTCTTGGTAAAAACATTCTCTTTGTCTCATTCTGGGCGTATAGTATTTGTGGTGTTATCTTGAGGTTTAAAGTCTATCCACCAGCACGAGTTCAGCAGAATGTGAGACCGACTCAGACACTTCTGATGTACTTTGAGAGTGTCTCTGATTCTCCTTGATCAAGCGACAATAAATATTACAGCATAAGACATCAGAGGCTCCTGAACACTTCTTCACTCCTGACCTCACGTTGCTGAGAGAGAGAAGCCAACAACAAACAGCAGTTTAGCTGTGAAGGTTCTCAACTTTCTTTAAGAAGAGTTCAATCTGGGGCAACAGGACTTGTTTGTAGATCCGTGAAGACGTTTCACCTCTCATCCAAGAGGCTTCTTCAGCTCTGACTGACTGGTGGGGAAACCCAGGTACAGTGGGATCATTAAGAAGGCCATTGTTTCCACTTGGTGTGTAAGTGTTACTGATGTGACAACTGTCATCTGAGTCATTAAGGTCACCGGAGGTCTGGTTGAATTAAGGTCACTGCCACCATAAAAAATCTTGGAGATTCTAGAAAAATTCAAACGTTACTGCAGATTACATGAGATTTTTCATATTCAGTACATCACATTAGAAATAGAGAAGTCTCTGCAAACCACATGTATATCTTTGGATCTGCAGAATAGAGTCACATAGAGTCACAGGGTTTGATTGGCTTTTTAAGATTGTATGAAGAAAACAGTGTCAGCTCTGATAAGATTCAGGTCGTGTTGTGCATAGTTCGTCCTCACCTGCTTGTTAAACCAGTAGGGCAACAGTTTGAGGCTGCCAACAAAGCTGCCGTGCCGTCATGCTTATGACAGACACTGTTATCACTCATAATCAAAGTCTGAAGTTTCCAAAAACAAGAAGAGAACAATTCATTCATTTCCAAATTTAACTTGACTGATCGTTAACTTTTGTCTGTCCAGCAGGTAAATCCACATTGTTCAGAGTTTCAGCATGAACTGTTTGTCTGACACTATTTGTCAACGCTCATTTTATATTCATCTCTTCAATATAAAACCTGCTTACTGAAGCAACACGACAATAAGAGAGGATAACACTTTCTATGAAGACCACACACACACACACACACAGACACGCACACACACGTGCACACACACACGCACACACACACATGGATAAGTGATGTACATTTTGGTCATCTCGTCATTAATCATTCATGCTTCATTATAATGTTTCATTCGTCAACGTTCTTCTCAGCCGTCAGGTTCTACATGATTGTACATTTTTATTATGACGTGCTAGTTCAGCTCAAAGATCACTGAATGATGTGCATCAGAGGGGATTAAGAAGTGGGTATACCCAACGCCAACTGAAAAATAATGCACAAGGTTCACATTGCCAGAATCTCTCTCAGCTCCTTCACTCTCACAGTCTCCACCCCACAACATATCAGACTTTTGTCACAATCAGGACAAGGTTTGTTGTTTACATGAAAATCCATCAACATAGCTTCTTTTGGTCATTTCTCCCAACCATTCATTAAATAGGATAACACTTTTTGACTTCCAGTGTCTGAGAACAATCCTACATCCCGTAGTAAGGGCCAGTGTACACCATAGAGTTTGCTGGGATGATACCTCTACTCCCTCTGTTATTATGCTTAAAATACATAGAGCGGGACTCTGAGATAATTCTGTCCTGAACACTTTGTTGATGAATAATATTATTTTTTTCCCATAGGTTTTGTGTCATTTCACATTCATACAGCATGTGTAAAAGTGTTCCTCTGCTCCTCTCACATCTCAGATTCACAGAGCTTTAGTCTTCTTACAAGGAGTCCAATAAACCCTATGTATGATTGTATATGTAATTAAGCAGGTCTGCATCTCTCTAGATGTGAAGGTTCTCAACTTTCTTTGAGAACTGCCACCATAAAAAATCTTGGAGATTCTAGAAAAATTCAAACGTTACTGCAGATTACATGAGATTTTTCATATTCAGTACATCACATTAGAAATAGAGAAGTCTCTGCAAACCACATGTATATCTTTGGATCTGCAGAATAGAGTCACATAGAGTCACAGGGTTTGATTGGCTTTTTAAGACTGTATGAAGAAAACAGTATCAGCTCTGATGAGAATCAGGTCGTGTTCAGGTCGTGTTGTGCATAGTTCGTCCTCACCTGCTTGGTAAACCAGTAGGGCAACAGTTTGAGGCTGCCAACAAAGTTATCACTCATAATCAAAGTCTGAAGTTTCCAAAAACAAGAAGAGAACAATTCATTCATTTCCAAATTTAACTTGACTGATCGTTAACTTTTGTCTGTCCAGCAGGTAAATCCACATTGTTCAGAGTTTCAGCATGAACTGTTGGTCTGACACTATTTGTCAACGCTCATTTTATATTCATCTCTTCAATATAAAACCTGCTTACTGAAGCAACACGACAATAAGAGAGGATAACACTTTCTATGAAGACCACACACACACACACACACACACACACGCACACACACACACACACGTATGTGTTTGGTTAAGTGATGTACATTTTGGTCATCTATAATTATTCATGCTTCATTATAATGTTTCATTGATGTTCAGTAAAGTGTGATGTATTTTCATTTATAAAAATTTAATGCTGCATCATAAGTGATTATTATGAAAGAAAAGAAATAAAATTAATTTTTTATTATTTTTATTTTTTGTTTATTTATTTTTTAAAGGAATGAAACCATGAGGTGTAAAACTGAAATGATAAATTCAAAAGCTGTGGGATGAAAGCAATGAGTTGTGGAGTTCTAGCAAACCATCAACAACTCCAATACTGCCGACTGAGGGCTGATGGTGGCTGGACGTGGTGACAGACAGGCAGGTGGAGTAACAGGATGGAAGCTGAGAAACACAGGTCACTGTGTCAGGCAAGCAACGAAACAGGTAAGAGCTGGCTGAAGCAACGATCAGGCCACATCTGAAAGAATGAGCTGGGTTTAAATACTGAAGCGGTTGGCGTTGCTTTGGATGATCAGTTGCAGTTTGTAGACAAGAAGAGGGCTAACAACAGGAAAAACATTGGGAAAGTGGGAACAGATTACCATCAAGCAGGACTTATATGAACTTTTTTTTCAGTGTCCTGCAACTGCCCCAAATAACTAACGACCATTGTCCCTAAGTGAAGTTCACAGCAAACTGCAGTGACCAAACCTGTTTATGGTACATGACACTGGAAACTTTACACACACACTCTGAACACTGTGTAACACTTGAACATCCACCCATGCATGATTTGTATTTAGTGTTCTGGAGGCACCAAACACGCCATCAGCATGTCCACACCCACACCACACAACAACAACAGCTGAACCACGTTTAAACAAACATTCATGACAGTTTCTCACAAACATTAACAGGTCTGTTCTAAAATTTGATACATGTTGATTTTTATTTTGGCTTTTGTTATCTTTAATACATAATTCAAGAAACATTGTTTTTTCTCAGCCGTCAGGTTCGACATGATTGTACATTTTTATTATGACGTGCTAGTTCAGCTCAAAGAACACTGAATGATGTGCATCAGAGAGGATTAAGAAGTATACCCAATGCCAACTGAAAAATAAGTTTTAAAAAAAGTACTCCAAATACCTGCATATAGAGTGCACTACACCACTGCACTTCACACATTACTGTGACACCACAATAATCTGCCTATCCACCGTCACACAGCCTCAGACTCAGACTCAGGTGCTGACTCTCATCTTCACTTCACACTCTGCTGAAGGTCACGGCCTGATGAAGCCAACAGAACCACATCATCTGCAAAGAGAAGAATTCTCCATAAACAGAGGGAGGGACAACTTTGGTAAAGGTCAACGTCCACTGAACATGTGTTTGACTTTGTTATAATGAGGACGAGAAGCTGGTGAAGACACTGAGTAAACATCATTTCATGAAGCAGATATTTTATTAATAATGCAAATTAGAAAAACCTCGGACAACAACATGATAAATGTATTTTTGTACAGCATGACCTGACTTTGTGTTTAGTTTGTGATATAGGGGAAGGAGGGAGCTGTTCTTATCATTAAACACCAGGGGGCGTGCTCGCTCAATTTAAAAGCAGCTCCCAGTCGTTTCTGTGGCAGATAAACCATGTTTCTGACAGGACGGTTAAGAAAACAGCTGATTGCAGCTGACTTTAACCTGCTTACTTAAGTTCATTGATAACAATGCAGAGGTGTCGCTGGGACTCGAGATTCTTTGAATTCAGGCGGCAGTGCTTCTCAGGGAGTTCCTCCACGACGAGTGTCAGGCCTTGATGATGCAGTGGGCCTGATGCAGAAGGTAAAGATCCCTTCTAAGTGTAAGCAGGAGCTAAACTTACTACGTTGCCTTCCCTCCTTTACCTAAACATTAGGAGGGCACATTAAAAGGTGGAGACTTCTCTTTTGTACCTGTCTTTTTCTTTTTCTTACAAATAAATACACCAGGAAGTCTCTCACTCTGCCTAGTTTCTAATGCAACCAAAAGCAATGCCTAAGGGTCTGTAGCCTCTAGTGTTTAAAGGAATAATATGTAACTTTACGTGGAACACTGATATCTAGTGGTTTAAATAGGTACTGCAGTCCAAATTCAAGAGTCACCCCCCCACACACCCCGACTCTAAACTCAAAGCTCAAGTTTATTTTATGAAGCAGCTTCTACCAATCTGAACCTGACTTCAGTCTGAAACATAATGACAGGAAGAAGTTTAATTTGGTTTGTGTCCATTTGTTTGAGACAGAGAGAGAGGGATCCCAGTAGAAGAAACATTCCACACAACAGTAATGTGGTAGTAAGTCGTGTTTTTGGTTTGAGAAGAAAAACTGAGAATTTCGAGCTACAAGTCTCCGTGACCCGGTCAGTCCTTTCTACGGACTCTACGGCTCACTTCCCCCGGGAAAGCAGCCTCCTTCTCGGGCAGTGAGAGCCGAGTAGGTCCGTCTGTTTACTGATGATGATTATGAGACGTGATTTCAATACTTGAACTCACTGATTTGGTGTTGTAGGTGGAGTCTTTGGAAACTTTTCTGAGGGAAATAATCAATAATTTTATATGGAAAGTCACCACGACCTGGCCTGTCCTCCCTACGGACACTACGGACACTCTGTCCCATAAAACTGGATCTCTGTCACAATTAAATGGACGATGATGGTGGAGAAATGTTTGATTCAAAGAGGAAATGGATGGAAAATCATCTCAACATATATTTCTAATAATTATTGATGATAGCCCAAATGATCTAAAAGAGAAAGTTTGTTGATTTATTTTTCATGTTTTAAATCACTGGAAATGATTTAAAATGAAATATAGTGAAATATTGAACTGGGTCCTTCTGGGCTCTATCTTTATCTTTACATGGGCCGTGTGCGGGATCAGACTGGATCACATAGGACAAAACACAAACCATCCGGTCCGTCATTTTAAAGAACATTTCCTGACATAGGACTTCATATAATAAACTACAGGCCGTATATGTTACAATGGTGATAAAAAAACAAAAAATATAAAGTAGGAATTAAATAGTAAAGAGTAAAAATAAATGTAAAAATAAAATAATAATAAAAAACAAAATAGAAAGATGGTATAAAATAAATACATAAAAATAAAGTATAAAAATAGAATAAATAAATAAGTGAACAGTTAGATAAATGAAGAAATAAAATAATTATATAAATAATTATAACAACTGCCGGCAGAGGAGCAGATATCCAAAGATGGTGGCCCAGTAAGATTATCCAAAGAGGAATTCACAGGCGTCTCTTCCCAACAGCACTTTATCACATCATCTCATCCATCAAACACCAGGTACCTTGAAATACAAGTCCATCTTTGCACTAAAGTGTCCATAGCTCCCAACATGCTGGGTTCCTCATGGTTCCTCATGGTTCTTCAGGGTTCCTCGTGGTTCTTCAGGGTTCCTTGTGGTTCTTCAGGGTTCCTTGTGGTTCTTCAGCGTTCCTTGTGGGTCCTATAGTCTCCAAAAGGGAGCCAGAGCTTTCAGCTATCAAGCTCCTCTTCTGTGGAACAAACTACCATTGTGGTTCTGGAGGCAGACTCGGTCAACACTTTTAAGAGTAGACTTAAGTTAGAGCTTATAGTTAGTGCTGGCTCATCTCTTAGCTATGCTGCTATAGGACTAGACTGCCAGGGGACTTCCCATGATGCAATGAGCTCTAGTGTTGGGAAGTTCGAGTCTTTTTACCGACTCGGATCACTGACTCTCACACGGTAAATTGAACTAATGTTTTTTTGAGTCATTTCGTTCATTTTAACGTGCAGCGCTGTAGCCCTCTTGTGGCCGATGTAAACGTGACAAATGAGCGAAAGAGCGATCTGCATGAACGAACATGAAAATGAACGTGTCACTACTCTTTACTCCCGAGGTATATAAAAGATGAGTTCAAATTGAACGATTCGTTCACGACCGACACACCACTAATGAGCTCTTCTCTTCTTCTCCCTCTCTCTCTCTCTCCATCTGTAAACATACATGTCTCATTAATGCATGTTAATGCATCTTACTAACTAAACTTCTTCCCCGGAGTTTCTGTGCTCTCTCGTCCAGCAGGTTCTCGTGGATCGTGGCTGCTGCTGTGGTCCTGCACGACGTCCACTACATATATTATTACTGTCATTAATGTTACCATATCTCCATCGCAGTTTACAGTTAGTGCCCCTCTCTATCTTTAACTCAACCGGTTGCGGTGGATGACTGGGTCTGTTCGAGGTTTCTGCCTGTTAAAAGGAAGTTTTTCCTCGCCACCGTCACCAAGTGCTTGTTCATGGTGGAACTGTTGGTCTCTGTAAATAATATTATAAAGAGTACGGTCTGACCTGCTCTGTATGAAAAGTGTCATGAGATAACTGTGTTATGATTTGGCGCTATATAAATAAAATTGAATTGAATTTTTGACCTACGAGATTGTCGTCGACTTCAGGAAAAATCAGCGTGCCCCTCCACCCTCCTCATCAACGCCGCCGCAGTGGAGCTGGTCAGCAGCATCAAATTCCTGGAGGTGCAGATCGCGGACACTCTGACCTGGTCGCTTCACACCTCTGCTCTGGTGAAGAGAGCACAGCAGCGTCTGCACTTCCTGCGTCGGACGAACAGAGCAAACCTCCCCCCTCCCATCCTCACCACTTTCTACAGAGGGACAACAGAGAGCATACTGACCAGCTGCATCTCTGTCTGGTTTGGGGCCTGCAACGCCTCAGACTGGAAATGTGTACAGAGAGTGGTGAGGACAGGAGAGAATCATCGGGACTGCACTTCCTTCCATCCACGACACTGCTCGCAGACGCTGCCTGACCAGTCAATCAACAGAGACCCCTCCCACCTCCACCATGGACTGTTCTCCTTGTTGCCCTCTGTAAGAGGTTCTGCAGCATCAGGTGTACCGCCACGCCATGAGACTGTTAAACTCAGCCACTTTGCACTGATACTGTGAACTCTTTTTTATTTGTCTATTTCACTGTACAATACATCCTGCTGCTACACGTCTGTGAAAAGTCACATTTTTATCCTGTTTCTCTCTATAATTTATTCCATATTTATATTTCATATACTTTATATTTATACTGTTATTTACCTTGTCTTCTGTTTTTATGCTGAGCCCATGCAGCAGAATTTCACTCAGATGTACATTGTGAATGTACAGCTGAAGGACAATAAATCATGCAATCATGCAAATCTGCATTATAACAAAAACAACATCAGTTCTGGAGTGACATGTACCTCCAAAATAAAATCAATTTCCTTTATAACATTTTCCCAAAATCCTTGAATTACTGCACAGTCCCACACCGTGAAGCAGATTTCAAAAGTAGAAACATACTGACTGTAGTTTTGTTGTCAAGAAGCTCGTATTTCTGTTGAACATGTTTCCTAACCTCTGATGACATAGCATGGTCATTTTATGATGTAATACAACTAGTGCTGTCAAAAATATCGCGTTATTAACGCGTTAACGCAAAACAATTTTAACGCCGTTAATTTTTTTATCGCGAGATTAACGCTCTTTGTCACCTAGTGAACTTGTAGTTTTTTCATAAGCTGTGGCCACTGCTAGTAACGTTAGAAAAACTACAGGATCCAGCTGTAAACCGGAAGCAAAACAATAAGCGCGCCCCACGCTACCGTATTGTGTGGATGTCGAGCACGAGATGCTGAAATGGACGCTGCTAACAAAATTATGAATGGAAAAGTTCGTTAGATAAAAGTTATCTGTGTGTATTGTCGGTGTGAACTGAGTTATCATCGTAGCACATCCAGTCTGAAATACCACTTGATGGCCAAACACACCGGCAATTTAAATTCTCCGCCTCCTCCGCGTCATAACCAGGCGACAATGGATGGATTTCGACACAGGCACATGGATAGGCTGAGTCCTAGTTTACAATGATGTGCATTTTGTAATTTTATTTTGTGTCACCCTGTTTTGAAGGTTGTTGAGGGGGCTGTTTTTGTGACTAGGTATTTATTTTTTTGTCATCTGTTTATTGATAGTGTTGCTTTGTTTGAGATTTTGCTTCAGACGTGAATGGCTGTAACACTACATGTTGTTGTTGTGGTTTGCAATAAAAAAACATTTGCACAAAGCAAGCCTATCCACTTTTCCATGTTGATAAGAGTATTAAAATGATAATTCAAGGGACATTTAGGATAGATAAAAATGTGCGATTAATTTGCAATTAATCGCGAGTTAACTATGACATTCATGAGATTAATCGCGATTAAATATTTTAATCGATTGACAGCACTAAATACAACACATATCTGACGTATCGCTCCTTTGACCTCTAGACTATTTGGGATTATCTTTTAAAGACTCCAATTCTAATGAAGTTGGGACGTTGTGTAAAATGTAAATAAAAACAGAATGCAATGATTTGAAAATCTCACAAACCCATATTTTATTCCCAATAGAACATAAACAACATATCACGTGTTGAAAGTGAAACATTTTATCATTTCATGGAAAATATTAGCTCATTTTGAAATTGATGGCAGCAACACATCTCAAAAAAGTTGGGACAGAGCGATGTTCACCATTGTGTAGCATCCCCTCTTCTTTGAACAACTGTCTGTACATGTCTGCGAAGTGAGAAGATCACTTTCATCACATCACTGTATTCTGTTTTTATTTACGTTTTACACAACGTCCCAACTTCATTGGAGTTAGGGTTGTAATAAGGAGACACTCAAATATTGTCCTGCACCATTTCTGATGATCATTTTCATGATCAGCTTCCTCTGAATGCCCTCTGCTGATGTGAACACGTCCATCAGAAAGTCTCACAGCATTCATCTGATTACAGCTCAGCCTGCGCTGGTTGTCATGGAAACAAAAAAACACAGTAATCTGTAATCGGTCAGCAGCTTCTTATCAAAGTT
>CAMPSB010000280.1:0-14935 GCA_946959425.1 Argyrosomus regius | reverse complement strand
TGACGACCACGTTATATATAATTGCATGACAATAAATTCATGAAATAAGAAAGATGGCACATGAAGACTTTTGCCACTTGTAAAGCAAGGAGAAAAACCACCAAGCCAACCAGCATCTCACAGGTTCTTCAAAACTACACCCTAACAACAGCTCAAGGAGGGGTGATAAAAAGCAATGTTTGAACACTAACCATAATCACCACGTCCAGCAATCGCTTTGAGATAGGCATCCTCACACATTTGTATGATGTTTGACAAACATTGTTGCCTATTCCGTACTATTTGGAGGACTCAGATGACATGGAGGAAAATGAAAGAAGTGTTTCAGCATAAAGGCTGCAGCATGAATTCTTTAGAAAGTTGTGTCCAGCATTACCACGTCACGTCCTGTTATAGTGTTCCTCCAGGGGAATGGTTTGAACGTTTTAAAGGGCATTTGACATACAGTACGGTTTGATAATGTACTGTATATCATTGTTGTTGTATAAGACTGAGTGTGAGTGTGAAAGGGATAATATGCTGAGGGATTACTTTATCTCTTCAGCCTATTTTTCCTTACATGAACCTGCCCTGGCCTGATCTGAACTGAGCATGTGAACACCTACTTATTGTTATAGTGAAGTACAAAACCATTCCCAGGAACAATTGAAGTTTATAGCTTCTACAGAAAACCCTCTTATCAAGATGCATCTATTCTTTGGTATTGAGTTTCCACTACAACCACACCCACATGTACTTTGGACACACCAGAATAACCCCTCAGTTCACGAGGGAACTGAGGGAAAGGATCATGACCAAAGCAAGGATCATGACCACCAAGCCTGTAAGCTCAAATGCTGTAACATCTCACACTTATGAAAAAAAAAAAAAAACTTCATTCTCACAACAGCTGGAAAGGGGGTGACAAGAGGCAACATTTGCCATTCTCACAACGGAAGTTGTAGAAGGCCATACCTAGTCCAGAAGTATGACCAACCAATAGCTTGTCCAAAAGATGACCACAGTATCTCTGACCACACTTGAACAGGAAACCAAAAGACCTGAAACTATTGCTCAAACCCCCACAACAATCCCGTAATTTTGTCTTTGTATAGATTCATGTCAGGATTAACTCTTGTCAAGCGCAAATCTTTTAGACGAGGAAAATAAGCAGGGTCACCACTTGACAGTTGTGTCTCCCACAAAGTCAGCTTCAACTTGATTGCATGTATGCTATCATAATTCTGTGTGACAACTTTTTGTGAGCCTGGTGGACAAATTTGTAATAGCAGTTACTTTTATTGAAAAATTGCAGTTAATGTCTTCCCTGTATTTTTTACACTGTTAGGAAAATTATTCAATAACCCTCAAGACGCCGTCAGACTTACAAGATAGATCATTTAATAGCAACTTGCAGCAAGGGAACAACTTACAGACTCTGTGGTTCAATAAATGTTCAAAGGTTCAAGGGTTCAACACAGCATATATATAGAAAGCAGTCACGTCCCTACAGACAAGAGTGACGCCCATAGCCTGTCTATCACATGCTTTCAATCTTGGGCATTTTTAACCATGTATGGCCATACAACATTAAGCATTAAAGGTTACAACTCTTTGTTAATACACTAATGTTGAAACTTCCCTAAAACTAAGCAGACATCAACTGTCCCTTACCTGCCCCCGCAGGGTCATACTGGGTCATCTCAAAATGGAAAAATACTGAAAGCATAAAGGATAATAAAATTTTTCCAACATTTCCCTCATGTTTATACTTTATGCTAACTTAGCTATATACACATACGAGCAGAATGTTTCTATGAGAGTTCTACAAGGCGCTATACTTTAAACTGAATTTTCTTCGTTGACGTATTCATTTTCATCAGTAGGCGAGAGCTGTTGGTAAACCATTGTCTTAGTTAGTGCAGTGTCAATCAGTTTTTGCAGGAGTCCCCTGATGCATGGAATACAGCAGCAGCTGCAGATGACTAGGAGAGCCATTGCAACCGCCACGGACACCAGGAGAGATGAGATCAGACCACTCCAGGGGCCAAACCAGCCCTCCATCATTCTAGTGAAGGGGTCCTCGATTCCTGCATTCTCAGCCAATTCGTTCGATAGGGCTGTGAGGCCCTGTATGGCTTGGGTGACACTGCCATCAGGAGCTGTGTTATTAGGAATAAAAGCACAGCACACATCTCCAAACATTTTGCATACGTCTCCTTTTTCAGCCAACAACATGTCTAAAGCCATCCTGTTTTGCCAAGCCATCAGGCTTGTTTTGTCTAATTGTTCAGCTACACCTTTAAGACCATCTCTGGTATAATTAACAAAGCTCTGTTGATTATAATACAGGTAATTAATCTGTAGTATCTTGACATTGTTTATATTTGATATTTGGTATTTCCCTAGAAGGAGCTCTAGGGGATCAAGGCATGTGTTACCTGGCAGGAAGCTCCACTAAAAGAAACCCGCCTGGATTTGAGAACATATAATAAACAAAGGATAAAGGTGCTCGGAAAGTCTTATGTGACAGTTAACTACAAGATGCAGGGAAAGATGCTGCCTATTATAGTAGTTAAAGGCGGAGGTCCAAACTTGTTGGGAAGATGGTGGTTGAAGCACATTAAACTAGACTGGCCCAAAATCAAAAACAGAGTGCAGCACATTACAAACCACCCCCAATCTCTGACCCTACAGCAAGTGCTCACAAAGCATGAGGGAGTGTTTAAAAAGGAGCTGGGGACAATAAAAGGGTTTAAAGCCACTATTCAAGTGCCTGCTGATGCTACTCCCCGCTTCTATAGACCAAGGTCTCTTCCCTATGCTATGAAGCCTAAAGTTGATGCCGAGATTGAAAGGTTGATTAAAGAGGATATCATCACCCCAGTTAAATATTCAGACTGGTCAGCACCTGTTATTCCCTTACTCAAGTCAGATGGAGACTGTAGACTTTGTGGAGATTATAAACTGACTGTTAATAGAGTCTCCACCCTAGAACAGTACCCCATACCCAAAGTTGTGGATTTGTTGGCTGTGTTAGCAGGAGGACAGCAGTTCACTAAGCTTGATATGAGTCATGCATATCAACAAGTCCAAATGGATGACCAGTCTAAGAAGTATCTAGCTGTGAACACGCATCGTGGCATGTTTACGTATAACAGACTACCATTTGATGTATCCTCTGCACCTGCAATCTTCCAAAGAACATGGAGGGGGTCCTTCAGTGAATACCCCAAGTTGCTGTCTATTTGGATGATATTTTGGTCAGCTACAGATGTGACATCTGTACCGTACTGTCCCATGTACATGAGTTTATGTTAAAAGGATGGCCTGCTGCAGTAGAGCCTCAATTCATGCCTTACTTTACCCAACGCTTAGAATTAAGTGTTCGAGATGGATGTGTGCTGTGGGGTGCTCGAGTCGTTATTCCTGCATCAGTCCCATCCAGGAATATCTAGGATGAAAGGTTTGGCAAGGTCATATGTTTGGTGGCCTGGGATGGATCAGGATGTGGAAAGTGAAGTAAACCATTGTGAAGCGTGTCAATGGCACAGCAAGTCGCCTGCTACAGCACCATTACATCCATGGGAGTGGCCGGAGAAGCCATGGACTAGACTTCATATGGATTATGCAGGTCCATTTTTAGGCAAAATGTTTCTGGTGCTGGTTGATTCACATTCTAAGTGGATGTATGTATATTCAGTAAAAACAGCAACCACTCAAGTGACCCTTGAAAAACTCAGACAAAGCTTCAGTATCCATGGATTACCAAAAATGGTGGTGAGTGATAATGCTACCTGTTTTACAAGTGCTTAGTTTGCTGATTTCATGTCTAAAAATGGAATAAAACATGTGACTTCAGCCCCTTTCCACCCTTCATCAAATGGGTTGGCTGAAAGAGCAGTCTAGACCTTTAAGGAGGGGATGAAGAGGATGCAAGGAGGAAAGGAGAGCTTGGAAACTAAAATGTCCAGATTCCTGTTTAGTTACAGAATCACTACACACTCTACCACAGGCTTGTCCCCGGCAGAGATGCTTTTGTCCAGGAGGCCCAGGTCCATGTTTGATTTGTTACTCCCGGACTTGAAAACCAAGATGGAAAAGAAACAATGGAAATAAAAAGCTACCAAACTTGGATGTTTTATTACAGGTAATCTAGTTTTTACAAAGAACTATGGATACGGTCCCTGGAACCATTGAGAGCTGCACAGGTCCACTGTCATATACTGTACTCACAGAGAATGGACAGGTTTTAAGTAACCTTACACTATTTTCATTATTTTGGAGTTTGGTTTAAGTAAAATAATACTGTCAAAAGTAGCTCGTCAACTAGGCCACAGAGGCCTGCTGCTAGCTGCTAGCAGCATTTCACCGCACTCAGTTTAACATAGGGAGGATGAAATAATAATGATGATAACGGTGTAATGTAAATGAGTACTAGGCGAAGGTAAACTGTAACGTCATCATGATTCAAATTTAATCTTATAAAAAAATGTTTTGGCGACAACCATCAAAAAATAGTTTGGATAAGAAATGTGTTTTGTTCACAGCTCTAATAAATATTAGAGAAGGTATTATGACCAGTTAACTTCCTAACAAGTTTAGTTTAGTTTATTCAGATCCCTATTAGCTGTTACCATAGGCAACAGCTACTCTTCTTGGGGTCCACACAAAATCAAAAATACATACAATATAACTTAAAGTAAAATGGCAAGAAAATCATAATCCATACTTAAAATAAAGATTTAAAAGCCCTAGCAGTTTGGAATACATAATTAAATTATCAATTACAATATATTTTTTAATCAAATCCAAATTAAATCAAAATAAAATTATTTATTTCCTAATCATTTAAAAATTGTATAAAACCAAACTGTGGAGATCTTGCAATAAGAGTTTGAATATACTATTTCTTTGTTTTAATAACATCTGTGTTGTTGTTTTTTTTCTTGCAGGATCACAAAAGACAACAAAGAGGAGGGGGGGTATAATAAAAGAAACCCGGTAAACAATGTGGCATATGATACCCCTTGAATCTCATCTCGCAACCCTCTCCCCTCCCCATAACACCAGACACAAATAATTAATAAGTAAATAAAAGTTTTACAGCTAAATAATAAAGTTGTATAGTTTTATAATAATGTTAAGGTGAAAGTTATAAATAGTTTTAAAATAGTTTTTTAGTTCAATGTAAAATATATTTTACACACGCAAGTGAGGGGGGAAAGGCTGATTTGTGGAAAGCCAGCTAAATATTTTATCCATGGCCAGGCTATCTATCTATGTATATTAATACTGATTTGATTTTATCTCCCAAGTCTTTCCAGCAGAGGATTTTATTTGCATATTTCATTTTCCGATCAAATAAACTCTTTTAATATCTGCTGTGCAGTGTGTCATTGTCTTGTTGTGACCTGATACTTGTTTTATATTGTTCAGCTGTAAAAAGTAAGTAGTTTTAATTGAATTTGTAAAGTTTGGTTTATTTGCATCATTTGTGTCTTCAAATTGGTCAATATTATTTATATATATTTTTCAAAATATTGTACTGAAATTACTGAAACGCTGCATTTTGTAAAAGACAATGTCTATTTGTGATCATGTATTGCATATATTGCCTTAAATTGGACAATGCCAGTCTTTGCAAAATGCAAAATTTGATTTGGCACTTTTCTCTCGCTCTGGATGTTTAAATATGATGCGATGATGGCTTTTAAGCGACGTTCAGGAATGGGCCCGATCACAGCTGAATAGGGGGACGTTTGGACGTCATTTCCAAGACGTGGTCACCAAGACATCCTCTCGACGACATAAATTGGACGGTTATGTGGTCGGTTAGGGTCATTAAAAAAGCCGTCGAGGTGACGTCTTGGTGAGGACGTCCTGGAAATGACGTCTAAAACATCGCCTATTTGGCCATGATTTAGTCGGGGCCTCACTGACTACGTCATCGCGGGGGATCACATTACCGTCACAGACCTGCGAAGGACCTGTCGGCAACCAGTCAAGGATCAGCCAAGGACCCGTCATGGAAACAGGGGAACTTTTGAGTCACTGCTACTGTACATACAGTAGTAGCTGACTTCCTTTTGGAGGGTTAAACTTAGCAAGGTTAGCCGACATAGCTTGAGAGAAAATGGTTGGACTTTCACAATAGCCCTGTGGCAACCTAGTATAAGTGTATCTTTTCATTTTATAAGTGAATGCAAACCAAAATTGGCTATCCTTATGCACTGGAACTGAGAAAAATGCATTGCTGATATCACACACAGTAAAATACTTATTCTGTGGTTGTAACTCGTTTAGTAAAGTGTGTGGATCAGGTGCTCTTGGCATCACTGCTTTGTTCACGGCCTGTAAATCTTGCACCATTCTCCATCCTGCTGACGGTGCTGCCTTCTTTACAGGGAACAAAGGTGTGTTACATGGTGAATCTGGACATTCAATTATGACTCCTGCTTTTAATAGATCTCGAATGATTGGTTCGATCCCTGCCTCTGCTTCAGGCTTTAGGGGATATTGCCTTTGATGTGGTCTAAAGGATGATTTTTGTGTTATCTTAATAGGTTCTATATCTTTTATCAATCCTACATCAGCTGTACCCTGAGACCATACATTTTGTGGTATGTCTCTGATTAATTCTTCTTCCTTTTCTGTGAGGAGATATAGGAATCATGGTCTGCTAGATTCTTTTGCAGATAAGTGTACTCCTGGAGTTACATTTGTCATCCAATTCAATTTACATGACCATACTTACAGTATAGGGGAGTATTGCACTCCTTCTTGTAGAGTTGTCCAATCGGAAACTCCCTCACATCAAGTAACAAATGCACCAGCGTCCTACCAATTTGCTTGTCTTGGTTTTGCTACAGAAATATGAGGAGCTTTTAGTACCTGTTTTGAAAATGATTCGTCACCCTACGACGTCTGCCGAGAGAACGGGGCAAACAAAAAAATTACCTCTTACCCGTTACGACCGCTTAACTTTAGGTGTGGCTGCTCCTCTCCTCTGATCAGGGTATTTTAACAGCCATGTGGCCTTAACAAGAAAGAAAGAAACAACCCAGTTGAGCCACCCGCCCCCAGACCATCATGCGAGCCTGCCCCAACCACTCGTGGGGCATCAGGACCACCACAGGACCTCTAACACTTTTATTTCAGGTTCGGAAAAACCGTTTGTTGATATCGATCATATTCTCTCTATTTACGCACCAGTTTTTTACTGTAGTGGTAGAATAGAAGTAAAACTAGAACATATACAACAACTGTAATTACAAGTCGAGGTCGTGCCAACGGACCTCCCCAAGGCCGCGTTATTGTCCGTGGCTCTCCCTCTTCTTCTAACACATACATGGTGACTTTCTTTCCCTTAGCCTTCTGTTTCTTTAAAATGACGTTCAGCATGTCTGCAGTGTTCTAACACATCATTCAGACGAGCTGTGCGATGAGTAACCATATGTTTAGTCACAAAACTGCTAATTTGGGGTCGTAGCCCTATCAAGAGGGCGTTTTTCAACATCTGCTCATAGGGGGAATCAGCACCCATGTTGTCTGGACGTGGAATTTTTTAATGATTAATTCTTGTCTATGTCCCCTTAACAGCCAGTCAGTTTGTATGGAGTACACCCGAGCAACTGACCCAATCAACGAGACAACTTTAGTTGTTTTGTTGAGACACTGTTAATATCTACCTCCCACACCGCACAGCGTTAAAACACAATGCTTTGCTTTTGAAACAGACAATTCACACATACACTGCAGTTTTCACTTATTCAGACATAAATTGAGCTCATTTCAATCACACTTTTAGTAATTACTCTGAGTTTTAACGTGTTACAGAGTTATTTTTCCTGTAGTCTTCTCACATAGACTTTGGCTTATTAAAATCCTTAGATTTTAAATACTTTGAGTCCTAGACTCTACATATACCTTTGTATATGTTTTGGATCCTACCTTATCAGTCGGGCGTCCTGGTTCTGTTCTTTGGATCCTGTCACCTCTCCACTGTCCAAAGGTTCAAGGGTTCAACACAATGCATATATATAGAAAGCAGTCACTTCCCTACAGACAAGAGTGACACCCATAGCCTGTCAATCACATGCTTTCAATCTTGGGCATTTTTAACCATGTATGGTCATAGAACACTAAGCATTAATATGCATAACTCTTTGTTAATACACTAATGTTGAAACTTCCCTAAAACTAAGAAGACATCAACTGTCTCTTACCTGCACCCGCAGGGTCATACTGGGTCATCTCAAAATGGAAAAATACTTAAAGCATAATGGATAATAACATTTTTCCAACAACACTTTACCAAGTCATCCTGTGGGCTGGACTGGACCCTCTGGCGGGCCGGATGTTTCACGACCCTGGTATAGAACCAGTAATGATTCTAAGCCCTCCTTTAGTACTGACAACTGGAACACAAACAGGCACACTGACTAATGCAACAATCCCTAATGTAAATATATTCACTTGGACTATCATCCCATAGGCCGAAATTGGATGGAAGTAGTTGACGATAACTAAGGGTATGATAATTATTATAAGCCTGATGGGGGAAATGATAACTCAGTGGATGATTAAAAGTGGCATAGAGTGGCATAAATGGGCATGCACTGTAAAAGAGTGCAGTTGTTCCAGAAAAGCGTACTTTCAAAGAATGTGGTATGGTACAGCAGTGTGAGTGTAAAGGGGGTACATTTGTGCACAGAGGTAGATTAGATTCAGGAGAATTACAGATATTTGGATCAGCTAATTCATCATATACATTACGTAGTTGGCATTCAGTATGAACTACATTCAGTATAAATGCCAACTACATAATGTATATGATGAATTCACGATTTATACGTCACAGTACGAGCCCCCTACCAGCAGATCAATTAGAAAAGTATGAATGTATGAATATGAGAATGTGCGAATGGTGGATTTGCTACAGATAGAAGAAGGGTCAACGTAGGCAATATTAACGTTTGCTGCAGGGCCATTTCTTGCTATATGCGGACTATGCGGATGCATAGGACCCCGCAGCCACCAGGGGGCCCCCAAGTTGCAAGTTGAGCCTCAATATATTTTGGGAGAATTAAAAGTACCTGTCTTTATTTGTAGCCAGGCAAACCCCTCATTTGTTTCACTCTTACAGTTCACTCTGTAGAAAGTATATATGTCCAGCATCACCACATCACATGTTCTAATGTTCCTCCAGGAGAACGTTTTAAGACATGTTTGACATATAGTACATTTTGACAATGCATGCCATAGTTGTTATGTCATAGCGTGTGAGTGGGGGAGTATTGGGATTAGTTTATTTCTTCATCTTATTTGTCCTTTCATGAACCTGCCCTGGCCTGAGCTGAACTGAGCATGTGAAGTTTTAGATAATAATGTAAAGTGCAGGGGAAACCCAGAATGGTCTTATTTAAAGCCTCTACCTAAAGTTAAAATTTCACAGTTATAAAGAACACAAAATTAACATACTGAGAATACTAAAACTACATAAAGTAATGACAAAGATAATAACTAGTAATAGAAAAAACATATGTATATATAACATTCCATCAATATAAAAGCAAAAATATAAGCGTGATATATAAGTGTGTTTGAGTGTTAGAATTTGAAAACAGCAGTGTTATGGGAATTTTTTAAGAAAGACCCTTCAATAAGGAAGACTGGATTCAAAGTATTAAAGTTTAAGTTGAATTTATTATTCTTGTACAAGAAGGAGCGTTTAACAGTGCAACACACAGAAGGGGTTACAGAGAAAAAGGCTCCCTGTAGAGCTCTAACAGTTGGTTCTTATACATTTTTTAAATGGGCTGTCTCGAACACCTCCCCACTGATACAGATAACGTCATAACGTCTTTTTTTATAGTTCTCTGCTCAGTAATGAGCAGAACATTCCTTGTCCAAATGGTACCTCCCTAACCTGTCTCTTGGACTATTATGAAGTACCTCAACTTAATTTATAGTTGAACTCTATCTCTCCGTGCCAGCCTCAGAACACAGAGCAAATAAGGGAAGTGCACGAGACATGCAAAAAACAGGATACACACACATTATATGAATTAAAACATCTGAACCCCAGTATAATCCTAATTTTTATAACAAGCAGTTAAATGGGCTTTCAAACATCTTTTGTAACATTTCAATGAGGAGAAGTTTTTTGCCAGGTAGAAAATTGACCTCTGCAAGTGAAAAACCTCGGAGGATGAAGATCTAGAGCAGTGAACGTCAGCTGGCAGCCGGCCCGCCGGAGCTTTCCATCTGGCCCCCAGAATATTACTGGATTCAGGAATAACCTAGTGAAGAGGAAAAAGTGTGTTTCTACATTTTTCTTTAAATAAAATTAAACAAACGCCCTCAGAAAAGAAGCTTGTGCCAAAGGCCGCCTCCACGTCTTTCAGAATTGTCCTTTCTTGGGCTTCATTTCCCCACGCAATAGCGCACTATTGAAGTGTCTCAATAACAACCGTCAACATAACAGAGAAGAGCATTGTAAGTGCAAGCTTTGCACATCAGAAAAAAGATACAAACGACAAATAAAAGCATTAGGCCGCCAGTTATGAGAAATTTTACTCTTTACATCAAATTAAAGTATCCTGTGATCCAACAAATAAATACGGAGTAAAACCAAGAAAATCACAAGACTGAAATACTCATGTTTGGTTAATGGTGTCAGGCCCAGGACTCAGAGATAGGACTTGGACGCAGAGATAGGGTAGAGCTGACAAGGGCTTTATTCAGGCCGCAAAAGGAGAGCTTACAACAGAAGACGCCTCGAAAAAGAGGGATGGCTATGAAAACTACAACTGAAAACCCTACTGTCTCAAAGGGGAAAATAAAAACAGCTCTAAACAAAAAACGCCTCCGGGGAGGGGAAAAACTACAATCAGGAACAGAAAACTATCTCCTACTAAGAGGGAAGGGACTTGAATGATCTAAACTAATACTAGAAGCTAGAAAAAACAAAACACCTTCTAAAGGGACTCTACTATGAAAAAACTAAACTCATTAACTTAGACAGGCTATGAAAATACAACGGCAAAAGGCCAACAAAAACCCTCTAACGAGGCAGACAACTGTGAAAAGATTCTCGGACTGTGACTAGACAAAATGACTGGTGGCTCTTGACTAAAGACAAGACACGCTGGCACAGGACAAAGGGAGACGCAGACTATAAGCACACATGGGGGGAAAAGGGAAACAGGTGGACACAATCAGGAATCAGGGAAGACAATGGGTGCGGTCGAATAGTCAATTTTGCTTAGGAACCTTCCCAACTGAGTGAAATAACCCGGAAGTATTACGTAGCCGCCATGATAAGAGCTGTTCGAATTCTCAAACTGTTAAGGAAAGGAGCTTCAATGCTTTCTTTAGTATCTCCTTTAGCATAGGATACACCGGACCATCCTTTACGAAAGGAAAGGAGGTAATGCCGCCCCACAATTCCTTGCGGCAGCGACAAAAAAGTCGACGCACCGTTCAGTCATTCACAACCAGAAAACATTAATTTATTTAAACAGTGTGACGCAGCCTGCAGCAGAGAGAGCGTGTGAATATAAACATACATGTTGACATGATGTAAAAACTTTGATCATGAAGTGTGTTCTGTTGTTGACTGTGGAGCTGCGTTCACACACACAGTAAAAACTGTTTGTAACTGTGACATCCAGCGTCCTGCAGATCATCATGAAGTTACCGTTGATTATTAATCATATATCTTTGCCATAACTTGCTAATATGTTTCTATATGAGTGGACAGGAGGGTGAACGACCATACAAACACTTAATTTGACCTCTGTGACAGGTGGACAATATTCATTTATTATTTGAAATCTGACGTTGATAATGAAGTCACATTTTTCATCGGGTTGTCCACGTTTATATTTCCTGCATGGAACAACACGGTCAGAGCGCACGGGGAGTATCTAGGAAGTATCTCAGATGCGCGTTTTGTAGTCCATCTTCTGGACTTTGTAGTTTTACCACAGGTCACGTCAATAACATTCGCCGTCGCATAATGACGTAGTCTAAGTGTAAGTGCAGTCGGATTCTCTGAACACCGCGGTCATCTTCTCCTAACTCCTTATGAATTCTCCTTCACATCTTTCCTTGACCTCGTGACGTTTTCCATCGAGGTCAAGGAAAAGTGGTTAGGAAAGGACTTAGGAGCTGATTTTTTTGAGTATTCGACCATACCCAATCAGACTGAGGCACATGACGAAGGGCAAGTGACCTGGAACGAGAGGAGAGTTACTTTTCAAAATAAAACAGGAAAATGACAAGACAAACATGGAGACACGACCCAAAAAACTCAACTTGACATACCGGTGTGACAAATGGGAGAAGTGACATTTCCCCTCCAACATTATCTTTTTAACATCGGGCTTGACAGCTGTTATGCCTGCCTTATGTGCCTGCAGTCCTAGTTCATGTTTCACAGCTTCACAGGTGTATATTGATCTGAACGTGGTGAGCACATACATGGCCAATGTCTTCAGTGTGTCATACTTTTGGGGTTAACCCAAAAGGTGCTCCAAGCTTTCAGCACCACGGAGAGCAGCCTTCATGTCACCATCAGTTCACTGTGATTAGCCACCTCGTCCAGCAGCATCACCTTCCCCACATTAGCAGTTGACAGCCTCATGAATATGAAGCCTAAAATATCGTTTTCGCCCCCTAGTGGCTTGCTACCGTACAGGTAATATGAGTCTGTTAACACTAACAAAGGCTAAAAAATAACATATATTTCAAAGGCAAATTGATATATGAAATAATAATATATTACTTAGGATACAATATTAATTTAATTTTACAAGTGCGTCTGGCCCTGATAGTGTCTGCAGAGAAAAATTTTGGCCCTTGGACAAATGTAGTTGATGACCCCTGACATAGAGCTTAATACTGGGTTCAGGCCTACATGGGATTTTGTATTCAGCAGTTGACCCACAGATGTAACTAAATGATGAAGCTGAAGTGGAGCTGTCCAGGGTTTGATATAGACTCATGTGTGATTCATCGACATTTTGATTTGATTGATTTATCCTTAGTTGTGACACAGCTTGTACAGTTGGATTTGATATGTGCGACGAGGTTCAAGTGAGAATGGACGCTATGAAGAGCGCGCAGCCGTTCGTAATTTGCGCGTAATGACAGCTCCTAGCCGGTGAAACACAATAAACTGCACGTCTTATTTCATGTTCTTTCATGAAGTACATCCTGATGCGTTGATCAATAATGTGATCTGCCATTTTCACCTCCCTGGGACACATCTGGACCAGACAGTGGCAGCTCTTGTAGGCTGAAATCAGGACGATCACATTAACCAGCGCGCAATCATCAGACTTGAAAATTATCCCACGAAAACAAAAGTCTTTCTGTTATATCGAGATAACAGTCCATAATTAATTCGTTATCACGAGAAAACAGTGCATAAAAAAAAGAAAAATCCATGGCCGTTCTCGGCTTCCGTACCCCGCTAGCTGAAGTAGCTCACATTTATCTGAGGCTAGCTGAGCATTAGCTCTCCCCTGCACCCCACATCATGAACAGATGCCTTACCTTTATCCTGTGATCAGTTTTTCTGCACCAGACCCATTAGTCCGTTTTGATGCCGTTGTTTACGGTGCATACCGTTATTCTCTCACTTCACTGAATGGTGGGCGGCTGTCAATCATCCCGTCATACCTGTCGGCAAACTTACTACGTGACAGCCCAGCCCAAAGGTGATTTTGACCTGATTACCCCACAAACACTTACATGCTTTTGTAAGCATATACGTGTTTCACACAACAAATGAGGGGTTTGTCTGGCTACAAATAAAGACAGCTACTTTTAGTTCTCCCACAATATAATATGAGGCTGAACTTGCAGTTTGGGGGCCCCCTTGTGGCTGCGGGGCCCTATGCAGCCGCATATAGCAAGAAACGGCTCTGATTTAGAGAATGAGAACAGTTCTTATCATGGCTGCCACGTAAATACTTCTGGGTCATTTTACTTTTTACTGACTAAGTCTCAGACAAAGAGGGGTCAGGACTTTATTTCAAGACCATCTGAGACCAAACCTGCAACTTTGCCACTCCCTAAAGCATGATTTAAAATGTCAAGCTATCATGTTGGATCCATATTATCCAACTGCACCATTTTGCTCTATTGAGCCGTGGTGTGGACCTGTATAGCCTTGGTACATGAGTTGGCAGGAAGAGTTAAACAGCATTCTACAGAAGCTTCCTCAATGCACCGCCATGAGAGTGATGACATGTGTTCAGGCCCTGCCTCTTAACAAGAGAGAACTGTAGCACCTAGCAGGAAAGAAGCATCATTTTAAGGGCCAATAAGGGCCAGCTGAGCAATAATAATTTAAGTTAAAAACAGTTAAAAATTAATGATGATAATTTCATTATAATTCATGTAAGGCTTAGAGTATGTTAGTTTAAAATACACAATTAGTAATGTGTGAAAGGTTAAAAATGTTTCTATGCTCTAAATTCTATGATGTGTGTCACCATTTAGTGGTAACTATGGTAACTGACTGTGAAACTGACTTAAGTTTCGTTTTTTTTTTTTTTTTTTTTTTTGAGTCAGAACATGGTGGAAGCAGCACAGTCTTTTGACCGTGCGTCAGACTTTGTAATTTACTTTGTTGTTTTTAAGTAAACATCCTGACCTCACCATTGACCTTTGATTTCAGCAATTTCTCCACAACAATTGGCGTCACAAACAGGATTTCAACAGAACGAAGGCGTGGGAAGTGCAAAAGTTTATTTACTATGCCTTACCAGGTCTGTGTTTGACGAAATCATTAATAAAACATCTAAGACCCACCAGGGGGGTCAGGAAGTTCAGTGTCTTGGGGACAATGTCCTGGCTGAAACCTTTGGGAGAGTTGCTCAGAACGTATGTGTCATACAAACCTCCCAGTTAGATGTTTAATTGGCATATTGATTTAACT
>CAMPSB010000279.1:0-15298 GCA_946959425.1 Argyrosomus regius | reverse complement strand
TCTGGGCCAAAGCTCATTTCACTAGCACGGACCACACCATCAACAAGGTATGTTAAAATGATTTATTGACAAAATGAATGATTGAGAGTGAAGTGTGATCTCGTGAAGTTCTTGGGTCTGATGCTGCGGTGTGGGGAAGCTCCGGTAGGGAATCCGCCGTAGCACCCGGGCATGACGGACCCCCTGACAGGCCCTAGGAAAGAGAGAAGAAAAGGTGAAAGAAATGGGGTGGGCGGGAAGGGCGTGCGGAATACGAGCGCGAAGGGAACCAGAGGGTTAGGAGGGTATTTATAGGACTGTCGGAAGTGGCGTGGTTGAGGTGTGGTCCGGCTCCTGAAACTACGCTTTAAGCTCCAATTCACTAGCACGGACCACACCATCAACAAGGTATGTTAAAATGATTTATTGACAAAATGAATGATTGAGAGTGAAGTGTGATCTCGTGAAGTTCTTGGGTCTGATGCTGCGGTGTGGGGAAGCTCCGGTAGGGAATCCGCCGTAGCACCCGGGCATGACGGACCCCCAAACCGCTTCCAGTTACTTGGAATAAGTCTGAAGACTTGATATCCAATCAAATTCAGTGATGATCAGGGATGCTATGTGGAGAGCCAAAGTGACTGCTCAGGTTCTGAAGGAGTGACTGGAGTAGTAGACAAGAAGAATGCTGGACAAGGAGATTACGTGCATGCGATTGTCCGGACTTGGAAGGAGTGGGCGTAGGTTAGACTTTAAAGAGAAGACGAACGTAAACTGACCGGATTAACAGTTTGGTATGATGACACTTTAACTACTATGGAGTCATCTGGCAATTAAGATAGGTAAGAAATGCAGGTCTAACGAAGTGGGTCTATGTGAAGGGTAGAAACTCAAGGACAGAACTCAAATGACTTAGGAACCAAATAATTATGACCGTGTTGGAGTGACTTGGAGTGTATCGAACGGATGACTTGGACATATAGTGGGTCTGTGGCAAGGATTTCAAGCAGCTCTTGAATAAAAACGCTCTCTAGGAAGTGAAGTTAACAGAGAGTGAAGAGAAGTTAATGCTGCTAAGTTAACTAGACTGTGTGTGTGACGGCCAGGGTTAGAGACCAAGTGATGGAAGGGTTATGTTGAACTGAAAACAGCAGCTGTTGATGATGACGGCGACTTGTCGGTTAGTGTATGAGGACAGACTTGCTAAAGCATTCGTGGCAGAATAGCCGGAATACGGAATAGCTGTGGCTATTATGGGGTAGATTTCAAAAGCTGGGAAGCAGCTTGGCTTTTACTTGCGAATTGTTAGGAACCCCCAAAATCGACAGAAGGAGCAGCATCTTCATGGGTGAATGCTGCGTGATTAAGACATGTCGGGCTCTAGCATCTCGGTGCGGGAAACAATGTTAGAAGATCCTGCTATGGAGGTTTGAAGCGAACGGCTGTGGGCACTGGCATCCCGGTGCCAGGAGCCCAGGCTACCTGCTGTGGTCGTTTGAAGCGGACGGCAGTGGGCACTGGCATCCCGGTGCCAGGAGCCCAAGCTACCTGCTACGATCATTTGAAGTGGACAGCAGAGGGCGCTGACATCCCGGGGACAGGAGCCCAGGTAACTACTATGGTTGAACGGCAGATTAACATTTACATTTAGACGTTTGGCTAACGCTTTTATCCCAAGCGACTTTCAGGGAAGGGAACAATCAAGGTATAGTGCGATAAGGAAGCGTTGGTGCGGCAATAAGTGCTGTGACAATTAAAGGGTTGGATTTAGCATGTATAGTTGTATGCGTAGAGAGGGACACCCCTGCTCCGGCAGGAACCGGCAGGACATCCCACCAACACGGAACAACAGACGAGAAAAGCCTGGAGTACCCTGGTTGCTGCAAGTGGGCAGCAGGTGGCGCTGGCATCCCGGTGCCAGACGCCCCCGCCGTGGTCAGCTGCTGTGGTTGCTGCAGGTGGCGCCTGGCATCCCGGTGCCAGACGCCCCGGTCGCGGTCAGCTGCTGTGGTTGCTGCAGGTGGCGCCCGGCATCCCGGTGCCAGACACCCCCGTCGCGGTCAGCTGCTGTGGTTGCTGCAGGTGGCGCTGGCATCCCGGTGCCAGACGCCCCCGTCGTGGTCAGCTGCTGTGGTTGCTGCAGGTGGGCAGCAGGTGGCGCTGGCATCCCGGTGCCAGACACCCCCGCCGTGGTCAGCTGCTGTGGTTGCTACAGGTGGCGCAGGCATCCCGGTGCCGGACGCCCCCGCCGCGGTCAGCCGCTGTTGCTGCAGGTGGGCAGCGGGTGGCGCAGGCATCCCGGTGCCAGACGCCCCCGCCGCGGTCAGCCGCTGTGGTTGCTGCAGGTGGGCAGCGGGTGGCGCAGGCATCCCGGTGCCAGACGCCCCGCCGCGGTCAGCCGCTGTGGTTGCTGCAGGTGGGCAGCGGGTGGCGCAGGCATCCCGGTGCCAGACGCCCCCGCTGCGGTTAGCTGCTGTGGTTGCTGCAAGTGGTCGACAGGTGGCGCTGGCATCCCAGTGCCAGGCACCTATGTTTATTGCCTTAGGCTGCAATTACTGTGGGTATGGTGGCGGGCCCCGGAATACTGTGTTTGTTAAAAGGGGTCATGACTTTGGATTTAGAATAGTTGCTTACTCGGAAGTGAAGTGAGTGGCACCTTCGGTTCAGTTGTTCTGAACGAGTTAGCGGTTTAGCATGTTACAGTGCTGAGAGATGGGTTAGTGGCTCAGGTTGCCTGATGCTTGAGCCTAAACGTATTAGAAGGTTGTGTATGTGTTTGCGGCGTCAGAGGAAATAGGCTTGTTTATGAACCTACGTTGACCATGTGATCCTGATCAGTCTTTAACCAGCTACGAGCCGTTTAAGCTAGTATGAAGAAACCTGTGCGCTTCCAACCACTGTTTGGGTAGGTTTCTTAGTACAGACGCGGCACTAAAATGAAGTCTGGAGATAAGTCTGCAATGTGAGGTTACGGTTTGATGACGATTTTTTGAAAGTGACTAGGTAAGTTGCATATGATGACTTGACAGAGCAAAGCACTGTCTTCCTCTATTTACGTGCGTATGTGTGCGCGTGCATGAGTGCGTGCGCACGTACGTGGGGGGCTTGTCAGCCTCTTGATGGAAGGTGTGGTGACGTCACTCGTACGCGTGCGCGTGAGTGCCTGTGTACATACGTGAGGGCTTGTTGCCGGCTTGTTCGGATATAGGTGCGTGGTGACGTCACATGCGTGCGTGCGGACGTACGTGAAGGGCTTGTAGCCAACCTCTTGGTAGAAAGTGATTTGACCCTTAACGACGGGGAATGCGTGAATTGGCAGAGGGAATGCCGAACACATTTGATTGTATTGTTGACATGACGAATAAACCTGAAACTTGAATGACCCTTAAACGGCGGAGGAATACGTGATGACGTCACGCATGAGTGCGTTCGTACCTGCATACATGAGGGGTGAGAGGTGGTGACCTTTGACAGCAAATGCGCGGCGACGTCACCCGGAACGTGAAATGTTGACGGAACTGAGACCATGACACGCTGACCGTTAAGTTTTGATTTGTCCCTTATGTTAAAGATTTTCTACAACAAGTGATTTGTAAAGAACACTTATCTGTTAGACATGACGAAGGCTGGCCGTCGGAGGACCTCACAGAAGCATAGTGCCGCTGCCACCGGCTGACGTTGTGTTGTGGGGCCGGTGTAGTCGGGACGATGGCGACGGGCCTGAGTTGTCTCCGGAGGCGGTGAGTTGGAGAACAGAAATGATGGACTATCGTGGATGTCTCGTCTCTCGTTCTGAAGACGGAGGTGAACTGGGAGGCACGATGAATTTGACAGGTGGATTAAAGTTGTCTTGCATGTTGACGAGAGATGAACCGGGCGGGATACGGACCATGAAAGAGACTGAGCGGAGGCTCGCTGGACTGACTCGCTTCTTGAACGGCTTTTGGATTATGGGAAGAGGGGCCTCGTGCACGGAGGCCGAGGAGAAGTTTTCAGCTTCTGTTGCTGATCTGCTGGCGTGTGTCGATGGAAACTTTGGATGCGGGCGTCCTGGTTTTCTCTGATTATCCTCCGATGGAAAGTGAGGCGAAGTTCATATTCACGATAAGGTGAGTGAATGAATGAAAGTTACTCGTAGCGTGGTAGCGCGCTTTCCTGAGTGTGCTCGAGGTGGTGTGGCGTGTTTCCGAGTCGCGTGCGGAATACGAGCGCGAAGGGAACCAGAGGGTTAGGAGGGTATTTATAGGACTGTCGGAAGTGGCGTGGTTGAGGTGTGGTCCGGCTCCTGAAACTACGCTTTAAGCTCCAATTAAAATGGTCTGAGGAAAAATGGAAAACTGTTCTGAGGTCAGATCAATCAAAAGTTTAAATTCTTTTTGTAAACCATGGGCGATGTGTCCTGCAGACTAAAGAGGAGAAGGACCATCCAGCTTGTTATCAGCGGCCAGTTCAAAACTCTTCATCTCTGATGGTATGGGGTTGTACTAGTGCCTATGTCATCAGCAGCTTACACATCTGGAAAGGTCCCATCAATGCTGAAAAGTACACAGAGGTTTTAGAGCAACATATGCTCGCATCCAGACAATCTATCTTTCAGGGAAGGCCTTGCATATTTCAGCAAGACAATGCTAAACCACATACTGCATCCTTCACAACACCATGGCTTTGCAGGAGAAGAGTATGGGTGCTGAACTGGCCGTCCTGCAGTCCAGACCTTTCACCAATAGAAAACATTTGGTGTATCATAAAACAAAAAATCCAGCAACAAAGGCCCAGGACTGTTGAGCAGTTAGAATCCTGCATTAGACAAGAAAGGGACAACATTCTTCTCCCAGAACTCCAGGAAGTGATCTTCTCTCTTCGCAGACATGTACAGACAGCTGTTAAAAGAAGAGGGGATGCTACACAATGGTGAACATTGCTCTGTCCCAACTTTTCTGAGATGTGTTGCTGCCATCAATTTCAAAATGAGCTAATATTTTCCATGAAATGATAAAATGTCTCAGTTTCAACACATGATATGTTGTTTATGTTCTATTGGGAATAAAATATGGGTTTGTGAGATTTGCATTCTGTTTTTATTTACATTTTACACAACGTCCCAACTGTATTGGAATTGGGGTTGTATATTTTTGGCTCTGTGGGATTTTGGTGGTGCTGTTTCTCCCTTTTATAGAAAAGAATGTTGCGTTAGTTGTGTGACGAAGTTATGAAACTAAATATTGAACAAACCTTAACCTGGGTGAAAGTCCTGTGTTCCATACATCCACGCATGGACTTTCTCACTCTTCATACTGTATCACCTGACTTTGGATTTGTATCTTAAGAGAGGCAGGGGTCATATGATTGTCTGAATCACATGACACGTTAGTGGGAAATGTCTAATAAAATACAAATGATATCTAATAACATTCAGTAATTATGAAAATGAATAATGAAATAACATTTCATAACAATGAGTTATAATTTTTTTCTTTACACAATTTATTCATGATTATTTGTTTCATAATGTCTTATTTATCTATTTAATGATAATAATAATAATAATAATAAAGTTTTTTTGGGTTCCATATACAGACGTATTGTTTAAAGTGTCATGTTGCTGTACATCTCAACTGATCTTTTTTTTTTCTATTAATTTCGACAATACATACCACATATAACATAAGCCATACAGTATACACAGTGTATGCACACACAAATATCGGAGGGAAGATGGCCAAACTGCCCTGTGGCCGCCAAACTAAAGTCACTTTATAATTAACATGTCAGAATTAAAATATTCAGACAAAACAAATATCTGACCAAATACCCAATAACTAATTCAACTAAGTGCCCAAACGAAGTGAGAAATGCGAAAATGTGTTTTCCATTTTCCTGTGTGGGACCTTTAAATAACAAACAGAATGCACAGTCTCTGTAGGTGATAGTACAGAATCCACAGCACTTCAGGTACAATCACATTCACTACAATCAGTCAGTGCTGCAGCTCAAACCCTTCCCCAACACATAATGTGCACTAGACAGGCAACATTATGCAAGAAATGTTATGAAATCACCCCGCTTTGCTTTAGGTGTGCATATGAGTTGCATCTTAAAAACATGTTTCTGTTGGGAATATAGATATGACTAATACAACAGCAGCTGTTTATTTATAGAATCAGGCTGCCCTCCACTCCTCTGCCTGCTCCACTCCATCTCCATTAGGGATGGAAGTCCGTCATGAGGATGTTTGAATTTCACCAACTGTTTAAATGGACTAGCTCCTCAGTCTGTGAACTGTCTGTAAATATATCAAGAGATTTCAGCTGCAGCAGAGCCACCAGAGCAGCAGAATGAAACTTTAAAATGTAAAGTTTCATTCTGTAAAACATATTTTGGCTTTTTCCGTGAAAAGAGCAAAGTCTTGGAAGTTGTTACCTGATCACTTGAAATTTGCTGCAACCAGTCCCGTTTTTTTAAGAGAGCTATGGAATCCTGATTAACAAACCTGTAATCATTAAATGTAATTGTAGCCCAGGCTATAAAGTGACATTATTTTGTTGAAACTACCCCTTTAAAATAATTCTTTTATTTGTGACAGGAACAATTTATTGAAAAAAGTCATTAAAAAAAATCATAAATACTTTATTTTATTTTGAAATATATTGATAATTCATTGAAACTAATTTATATGCACCAGCAATTGTTAAAGCCTGGGTTAGAAGTGGTTAAATTGGAGAAAGGGAGAAATAAAATAAAAAAAAAAGAAAAGAAATAGAGTTGCTGCAGAGGGCTACGTGGAGCGACCCAATCAGTGAACCCCTCTGGGCTCAGGTGATCGACCTCGTAGGGTCACGTCTGGTTTTCTCTTCCGGTTTTGCGATCATGTTTGCATCTGCTGCTTCATGTGCTGCCTGGTCCAGGCCGCGAGTGGGTCTGTTACAATCCACGGGAAAGCTCTGTGAGATCGGATGATTTCCGCCGACCTGGCGAGGGTAAATGCTGAAACAGTGCTCCTAGCTTGATCACTCGGTCAGGTTTTTTCCTGTGACATCATTAGATGATCCACATCCCACCGTCCAGTGGAGAATTTCAGCTGGTTTCGTGTGAAGTTCCAGAACCCAGATCTGTAGATTCCCAGCGTGAGCTGGGTGGCGAGCCGCATTGGAACTACTGATACTGAACTGAGAGTGGAGAAGAATCCCTTCATTCCCCCTTCCTCACGGACTGTGTGGTAGGACAGAACAAACATACACTGATACACTGACACTTGACACGGATCCGAAGAAACAAGGGCCCCAACGGTAACTTTGGGACACAAAGGGTTTTCATTTTTGCCGGCTTTATTATTTTAGTTTGTTATTTTCCATTGAATGTCTTGCAACAACTGTTGTATGTTCATTGTGTTATTGGTTGGTAATAACAAGTGGCCACACAAAAAACTTAAACCATTGCCTGTGTCTTTTGATTACTCAACAACAATGGCTCTCGCTAGCTTATAGTCTTCTGTTACTGGTCCATCTCTTAGCATTGACTATAACTCACCTGTGCTCTATTATAACATCGTAATCAGGGTTACAGATTTGGCGAGCCAGCCAGGAGAGCCCTGTTGAGTGTGTAATTGTCAATTTTATTTTGTGTGTACAAGTTGTTACAAGTAAAGGTACATTTCAAAAAAAAAAAAAATTTAGAAAAAATTAGACACGGCAAAATGGAAATAATAATGCAGGAATCAGTTGAAATCCCCTGTGCTGTAGTGGTTAGTGGGTTAACTGACACAGATAGTGATGATGAAGTATCCACTTACCTTCAGAAATATGGTTCTATCAAACGTTTTCTCCGTATAGATGATCCTAAATCAGATTTCCACAGACACATCATTGTAGAATTCACACAAAGCACTGCTATGGAAGCCTTAGAACCCCTTTTGCCCCTTAAGCTTCAAAGTTCCACCCAGACCAGCACTGTGTATGAACTGAAAAGTTTGGCAAGTGTTTACACACTAGATGCTCGAAGTAAGGCTACCAGATCATACATGGAACAACTGTGTGACATTGCCAAGATAAGTGGGACTTCTTTAGAGCAGATGCTGAAAGAAGAGCTGACACATCTTGCTTTATCTACAGCTAGCAAACTGTCCTCTTCTCCTCAGCCTCCCCCAAAACCCTCACCTGAGCAGAGCCCACTCTCCTAAAAGGAACCATCTGACCAGGAAAATGTCTCATCCTCTCCGAGCCCTTCTTTAGTCGACCCTTCTAATCCTGCAAGTAGGAAACCTTCTCACGATGAGGCTCAGCCTCATACCCCTTCGATCCTCACAAAAAACCTGACCGAGTTAATCTCGTCGCAGACTCCCCCAGTTGTCATTGGTAACACGACCCAGCCCACCATCGACGTGAATCCCCCAAGTATTCAACGAGTGGTGGTTGAACATGTTGTCCGCAGCAGTGAAGGCCCATCGCACCTCTCTACACCAGGTAGACTTCGAGCTTTCTCAGGGAAATGTCCACGTCCTAGTAACGAAGCGGATTACGACACGTGGCGTACCAGTGTTGAAGTTCTCATGAAGGATCCCTCAGTTTCTGAATCACACTGCACTCATCGCATTCTTGATAGTCTCCTCCCTCCTGCTTCTGAAATGACTAAGCATCTTGGCCCACAGGCTAAACCTTTGGCCTATCTTGAACTACTGGACTCTGCCTATGGAGCAGTTGAAGATGGCGATGAACTGTATGCCAGATTCATGAGTACGCTTCAAAATGATGGGGAGAAGCCATCTGCTTTTTTGCAGAGGTTGCATGTGGCACTGAGCACGACTATGAGACGCGGTGGTGTGTCCTCTCACGACTTTGACCAGCAACTTTTAAAGCAGTTCTGCCGCGGTTGCTGGGAAAATTCCTTGATAGCCGACCTTCAGCTTGAACAAAGGAAGAGGAATCCGCCACCCTTTGCAGAACTGTTGCTGCTGTTAAGGACAGAAGAGGATAAACAGGCAGCGAAAATGAGTCGTATGAAGCAACATCTGGGCAGCACCAAGCCTGCTTATAGTGCCAGCAAACGGTGTGTCATGTCCCATCTACAAACGGCACATGCCACAGCTGAGTCTGATCACTGCACTGAAGTAGAGATACTGAGGAAACAAATAGCAGACATTAGTGCCCAACTTAACAGCATGACAGTTGAGAGTCAAAAACCGAAACTGCCTAAGCAGGAAGCAAAGTCTTTTGCCTCCAGTGCCAAAGCCCATACTCACCCCATGAAAAAGAAAGGAATAAGTCAGCCAAGCCCCTCTGTCAAACTGAGCAGCAAGCCACGCCCTTGGTACTGTTTCCAATGTGGGGAGGATGGTCATATAGTCTCGGCTTGTGACAATGAGCCAAACCCTTCCCTCGTTGCAGCAAAGAAAAAACAGCTCAGAGAAAGGCCGGCTGCATGGGAGTCCTCTAATTCCCTTGGCGAACAGGCACATTTAAACTAATATCGGCTCCCATAGAGGGACATATGGGAGTGACACCTGGCAAATCCAGTCCCACGATTGAGAAAACTGCCTGGAAGAGAGCTCAAAATAAGAGGAAGCCCAGTACACTTCCTTGTGGCCTTGTGGGAACTAAAACCACAGCTCACGTAACTATTGCGGGAAAAGACACTACTTGTCTTCTAGACACAGGTTCACAGGTGACCACAGTGCCCCAGTCTTTTTATGAGCAGCACCTGCCAGATCTGACCATTCATCCCTTAGGTGATCTTCTTGACGTTGAGGGAGCCAACGGCCAATTAGTCCCCCTACTTAGGATACATTGAGCTCTCTGTTACATTTCCTAAAGACTTCGTAGGGACAGACATGGAAGTCCACACTTTGGCGTTGGTTATCCCCCACCTCCGATCTGCAGTCTATGAGCAGGTACTTATTGGCACCAATACTCTTGACGCCCTGTATGCTGACTTTCAAGAGGACCCGAATCATTCCAACTTTCAGCCATTGCCTTATGGCTATAGGGCCGTCCTCAAAATCCTCCAACTGCGTCAGACAAGCTCCACCAGTAGTAGCCTTGGCTGGGCGAAGATGGTTGGAAAGACACCTGAGGTTGTTCCAGCAGGACAGACAGTCATCCTCCAATGCATGACTAATGTATCTAGTGCTCACTCCGATAAGTACGTCATCATTGAACAACCATCAGCCTCTTCTTTACCCAGCGGCCTCCTGGTCACAGCTAGCTTGGTCAGCTTGCCAACGAAACAACCTTGTCACCTACCTGTGGTTTTGAAAAATGAAACAGAACATGACATTACAATTCCGTCCAAGACAATATTGGCAGATGTTAATGCTGTTTTGAGAGTGTTACACAAAGAACAAACAGTTAAAGAACCAAACCCACCTGACACGAAAAAGGAGTCCCCTCAGACCACAAAGCTGAGTTTCGATTTTGGAGACTCACCTTTACCCCCCGAGTGGAAGGAGCGGGTAACAAACCTGTTGAACTCCATGCCAGACGTTTTCTCCCATCACGACCTGGATTTTGGACATACAGACAAAGTCAAACACCGTATCAAACTCAGTGATGAAACACCTTTCAAGTCCAGACCACGTCCGATACACCCCCATGATGTAGATGCAGTGAGACAACACCTACAGGAGCTCCTTGATTCCGGGGGTTATTCAAGAGTCTGAGTCCCCGTTCGCATCTCCTATCGTAGTTGTCAGGAAGAAGGATGGGTCGGTTCGTCTTTGTATAGACTTCAGGAAGTTAAACCTTCAGACAATTAAAGATGCGTATGCTCTCCCGAAGCTCGAAGACGCATTCTCCGCTCTGGCTGGATCGAAGTGGTTCTCTGTTTTAGATCTTAAATCAGGGTACTATCAGATCGAAATGGAAGAATCAGACAAGCAGAAGACAGCGTTTGTTTGCCCCCTAGGATTTTGGGAGTTCAATAGAATGCCCCAGGGTATTACAAATGCGCCATCAACATTCCAACGATTGATGGAAAAGTGTGTTGGAGAGATGAACCTTAAAGAGGTTTTAGTGTTCATTGACGACCTGATTATATTTTCATCTTCCCTGGAGGAGCACGAACAATGCCTGAAACGTGTCCTACAACGGCTGAAGGAATACGGGCTGAAGTTAGCGCCAGGGAAGTGTAAATTTTTTCAGACCTCTGTCAGATATCTCGGTCATGTAGTTTCTGAGAAGGGTGTAGAGACAGACCCGGAGAAAGTGAAAGCCCTGACGACGTGGCCTGTCCCCACCAACCTAAAGGAACTCCAGTCCTTTTTAGGTTTCGCAGGGTATTACAGACGGTTCATTCAGGGGTATTCCCATGTCATCAGGCCCCTCACTGAACTAACCTCTGGTTATCCACCCCTTAGGAAGAGAAACAAAAAACCTAAGAAAACCACAGACAGAGAATATTACAACCCAAAAGAGCCCTTTCATCAAAGATGGACGCTCCAGTGTCAGGAAGCTTTCGACCTGATAATCCAGAAGTTGACGTCAGCTCCAGTGTTGGGTTTCGCGGACCCCCAGCTTCCGTATGTCCTACATACAGACGCCAGCACCCTTGGCGTGGGGGCTGCACTGTATCAGGTACAGGATGGCCAGCTGAGAGTTATAGCGTTTGCCAGCCGAGGGCTCTCAAGAAGCGAACGGAAGTACCCTGCTCATAAACTCGAATTTCTGGCCCTAAAGTGGGCGGTTACAGAAAAGTTTTCGGATTATCTTTATGGCACGGACTTCACAGTGGTTACCGATAGTAACCCGTTGACCTACCTGTTAACCTCGGCCAAGCTTGACGCAACAGGTTACCGGTGGCTGTCCAGCCTGTCGACTTTCTCCTTCCAACTTCAGTACAGGGCCGGCAAGCGAAACCTGGACGCCGACGCTTTGTCCCGCCGTTCACATGGCCCACCAGAGAATGACCCTGTATCACAAAAAGAAAGTGAGAGAATCCGGCAATTTGCTTTGTACCATCTGAGTGATGTTGACACACCTCACACTGTTCCTCAAGAAGTGATTCAAGCTATATGTGATCGGCACATGGTCATCAGTGTCGGAGGTGCCAAGGCTGAAGGTAACAGCCCTGCGTTGACTCTAGTTGAATCCCTTTCTCTTCAGCCCACAGCCATTCCAGACTGCTTTCAGGAAGAGCAAGTGGAAGGGTTTCCTTTTGTACCCTCAATTTCTGAAGAGGAACTAAGGAAAAAACAGAGATTGGATCCTGCAATCAATGAAGTGATTGTTCAAATGGAGACTGGTAAAACCCCACCCCCCACCCTCAGAGCAGAGCTGCCTGAGCTCCCTCTGCTACTACGTGAGCTCAATAGGTTGGAGCTACGGAATGGAGTGCTCTATCGCCAGCGGCAAGATGGACCCAATATCACCTTCCAGTTGGTGCTCCCTGAGGAGTTAAGAGCAACAGCCCTGCAGAGCCTCCACAACGGAATGGGTCATCTTGGAGTCGAGCGGACAGTCGATCTAGTAAGAGCTAGATTCTACTGGCCAAAAATGTATATGGCCGTTGAAAAATTGATCAAGACCTGCGAGCGATGTGTCCGCCGTAAAACTCTCCCGGAGAAAGCTGCTCCGCTGGTCAACATAAAGACTTGTCGGCCTCTGGAACTCTTGTGTATTGACTTCTTATCCTTGGAGCCAGATCGGTCCAACACAAAGGATGTATTAGTCATTACCGATCACTTCACAAAGTATGCGCTAGCCATACCAACTCCAAACCAGCGAGCCCGGACAGTAGCAAAATGCCTTTGGGATAATTTCATAGTGCATTACGGCTTCCCGGAGCGAATACTCAGCGATCAGGGCCCAGACTTTGAGTCGCACACAATAAGGGAGCTCTGTGAACTCGCTGGGATAAAGAAAGTGCATACTACACCATACCATCCCAGAGGAAATCCGGTTGAGAGGTTCAATCGTACGCTCCTTCAAATGCTTGGGACGTTAAGTCAACCTGACAAACTGCATTGGAAAGACTTCGTGAAACCTCTCGTGCATGCCTATAATTGCACCAAAAATGACACGACCGGGTTTTCCCCCTATGAATTGATGTTTGGGAGACAACCCAGACTTCCCATTGACCTAGCCTTTGGGCTGCCCACCAACACCAATAAGGTCTCTCATTCCCAGTACGTCAAAGACCTAAAATGTCGCTTGGAGCAGAGTTACAGGATTGCAACCTCCAATGCACAAAAGAATGCTGATCGAAATAAGACCCGGTTTGACAGACAAGTTGTAGACTCATCCTTGGAAGTGGGTGATAGGATCCTTGTTCGTAATGTCAAGCTGCGCGGAAAGCATAAACTAGCAAATAAGTGGGAGGATGATGTCTACATTGTTCTCAGGAAAGCTGGTGACATGCCTGTTTACACAGTCAAGCCGGAGGGCAAAGATGGGCCAGTGCGCACCCTACATCGCGACCTGCTACTTCCTTGTGGCTTTCTGTCTGCAGCTGCAACAAATGAACCTGTCAAACAGCCCCCGGTCAGAAGACCTAGGACAAGACAGTTTCCCCCCGCTGAAAGCGAGGAAGAGGAAGGAAGCTCTGACTCGGAAATTGGAGACACTCGGATGTTTTTCCCTTTCCAAACACCAGAGCCCAATGTCAATGAGACTTACATGTTGAGGAATCCTCCATGTGCGATCAGACAGTCAAATGAACCGGATCTGTCATCTGCTCGAGTTCTCTCTGATTCTTCGGCATTCAAGCCCCCTGCCGAGGACAGAGATGAGCTATCCACGCAGAACCTACCTGAACAAGTCAACCTACCTGAACAAGTCAACTCACCTGAACGAATACACGAAACAGACCAAACTGAAAATGACTTACCTGAAAATGTATGCCCTGTAGAAAAAAGGACTTACCTGATGGTAATGTCATCCAGCCATGTGGTGCCCACAATGAACAGCTTCCGGCGCTCCCTGATGTGTCAAGGAGTGAAGAGGAGATAGATGAGGCTGGAAATGGAGAATCTGAGGAGAAAAGAAAGGATGAGTTGGATCAAATGGAAACAGAGAATGAAGAGGAGACTGAGAGAGAGACAGGAATGGATACCTCTGTCAGGAGATCAGAGAGGACACGACATCCGCCAAAACGGCTTGACTATGCTGAACTTGGAAATCCCTTCATCACAGTGGTTAAATCGTTCTTTCATGGATTAACCACAGCACTGGCTGATGCTCTAAGTGAAGAAGAAAACTCTCTATACCCCCTGACCTGCCCACTCAGATAAATTACATTTGACTGCTACCATGTACAGAGACGTACATAAGATTAGGAGGGGAGGGTGTAGCCCAGGCTATAAAGTGACATTATTTTGTTGAAACTACCCCTTTAAAATAATTCTTTTATTTGTGACAGGAACAATTTATTGAAAAAAGTCATTAAAAAAATCATAAATACTTTATTTTATTTTGAAATATATTGATAATTCATTGAAACTAATTTATATGCACCAGCAATTGTTAAAGCCTGGGTTAGAAGTGGTTAAATTGGAGAAAGGGAGAAATAAAAAAAAAAAAAAGAAAAAGAAATAGAGTTGCTGCAGAGGGCTACGTGGAGCGACCCAATCAGTGAACCCCTCTGGGCTCAGGTGATCGACCTCGTAGGGTCACGTCTGGTTTTCTCTTCCGGTTTTGCGATCATGTTTGCATCTGCTGCTTCATGTGCTGCCTGGTCCAGGCCGCGAGTGGGTCTGTTACAATCCACGGGAGCTCTGTGAGATCGGATGATTTCCGCCGACCTGGCGAGGGTAAATGCTGAAACAGTGCTCCTAGCTTGATCACTCGGTCAGGTTTTTTCCTGTGACATCATTAGATGATCCACATCCCACCGTCCAGTGGAGAATTTCAGCTGGTTTCGTGTGAAGTTCCAGAACCCAGATCTGTAGATTCCCAGCGTGAGCTGGGTGGCGAGCCGCATTGGAACTACTGATACTGAACTGAGAGTGGAGAAGAATCCCTTCATTCCCCCTTCCTCACGGACTGTGTGGTAGGACAGAACAAACATACACTGATACACTGACACTTGACACGGATCCGAAGAAACAAGGGCCCCAACGGTAACTTTGGGACACAAAGGGTTTTCATTTTTGCCGGCTTTATTATTTTAGTTTGTTATTTTCCATTGAATGTCTTGCAACAACTGTTGTATGTTCATTGTGTTATTGGTTGGTAATAACAAGTGGCCACACAAAAAACTTAAACCATTGCCTGTGTCTTTTGATTACTCAACAACAATGGCTCTCGCTAGCTTATAGTCTTCTGTTACTGGTCCATCTCTTAGCATTGACTATAACTCACCTGTGCTCTATTATAACATCGTAATCAGGGTTACA
>CAMPSB010000278.1:0-54701 GCA_946959425.1 Argyrosomus regius | reverse complement strand
AAAAACAACATTTGGTCTGCCAAACAAATCAATGTAAATGTGATTAAAGATTTCTTTCCAAAGTGCTGAGAACAGAATATCTTCAGACTCATGCAGTGGAAGAGAAACAACAACATACAAACATCATCAATACAAACGTTCAGCCAACATTTAGAGAACATAGACGTTTCCATTTCAGGACAAACTAAAGTCATCATGAGCAGTGATAGCCTCCATGGCTGAACAGACACAGGAAGGAGCTCCACCTAAAGAAACTCAAACATTTACACAACAACCAATGAGAAGAGCGCAAAGTACCGCCCACAATGTTTGATTGACAGGTGAAGAAATGTCACAACAATCAGCTGTCAGCAACAAACATGAAGACACAATAACAGAATTTAACCCTTAAATGACTTCTGTCTATTTCACTTTACACAACTCAGCAGTGGATTCAGTATAAATATGAAGTCCAGCATAGAGAGGCTGAGTGAACGTGGTCTGGACTCTGTGGAGGAGAGTCATGGTTTCAGAGACGCTGTAGAAGGACAGAATACCTGCACTGTGATCCAGGTACACTCCAACTCTGGAGGACCGAGGACCTGAGATGGGAGTGTGGACATTGTTGTACCAAAGGTTATAACTGTTTGTGACACAATATAACCTCCAAGATTTGTCATTTCGTCCAAATCTACATTCATATGAGCGCCCTGCTCTGCTGATATTCTTGTATGCGACTGCTACATCAACTCCATCCTTTCTCCACTCCACCTCCCAGTAACAACGTCCAGTCAGACTCTCTCTACTCAGGACCTGAGTCCATCCAGTGAATCTGTCTGGGTGACTAGAATAAGACTGTTTTTGTTTCATTCTTGTCACTTTTCTGTTCCCCTCTGATAATAAAAGCCTTGTGTTTGCTGTGTTTGGATCCAGTGTGAGTTCACGTGAATATTTTAAGAACTCAGCTCTGGTCTTGGGCTCTGGTTCTGGTCCTGACAGTGAAACATGGACTTCAATCTCTGTCAGTGAGATGTTTGTCCGTTGGTCCCTCAGAACGTCCTGTAGTTTATCTCTGAGCTCTGACACAGCAGCTGTCACATCCTCAAAGTACCTCAGAGGACGGATATTGATGCTGGATGAGTCTGTAGATTGGCTGAGTCGTGACAGTGAGGGGTAGTTGTGTAGAAACTGGTTGTGGTCCTCTGTGTGTAAGAGCTTCTTCAGCTCAGCGTCTTTCCTCTTCAGCTCAGTGATCTCCTGCTCCAGCTTCTCCTGAAGCTCTTTGACTCGACTCACTTCAGTTTCCTGCTGGGATCTGACCTGCTGCTTCACATCAGACCTTCTTTTCTTCATGAGACGGATCAGCTCAGTGAAGATCTTCTTACTGTCCTCCACTGCTTTATCAGCAGAGCCATTGATAGCCTCCACCTCCTCTTGAAGCTCCTTCACATCTTTCTCTCTGTCCTGGATTCTCTGCTGGATGTTTTGTCGACTCACCTCGAGCTCTCTCTGCCTCTCGGCCCTTTCTGCTTCAGCTGAGACTGTGTCGTGGCCTTTATGTTCATCCATTGAGCAGACGATGCAGATACACTGCTGATCAGTGCGGCAGAAAATCTCCATCACCTTGTCATGACCGGAGCAGATGGTGTCCTGTAGCTTAGCAGAGGCTTCAACAAGTTTGTGTTTTTTAAAAGTCGGAGATTCATAGTGAGGCTGGAGATGTTGTTCACAGTACGAAGCCAGACAAACCAGACAGGACTTGAAGGCTTTCAACTTCCTCCCAGTGCAGAAATCACAGGCCACATCTTCAGGTCCAGCATAGCAGTGATCAGCAGGAGCAGCTTGGAGTCCAGTCTTCTTCAGTTCCTCCACTAACTCTGCTAACATGGTGTTTCTCTGCAGGACAGGCCTCGGTGTGAAGGTCTGTCGACACTGAGGACAGCTGTGGATGTTTTTCTGATCTTCTTCATCCCAGGAGGTTTTAATACAGTTCATGCAGTAGTTGTGTCCACAGGGAATAGTCACCGGATCCTTCAGTAGATCCTGACAGATCGAACAGCAGAGTTTCACCTCGTTTGTCTGATTTCCTTGCTGCGCCATTTCACCTCTCAGTGTCAACAACTGTCTGAGTTTGACTTCCTCAGAAATGAAACTAGTTTGAGGTCTGATCTAAACAACATGTGTCTCTGCAGTGAACATGTTGGTTCCACCCATCTTCAAACTTTAGATCTGAGGGGGAGGGAACAAGGAAACACATGAACAGAGTGGAGCTGGGTGTGTTTGAGAGCAAGAAGAAGAGGGAGGGCTTATCAAGAGCTGATTCAGTCCAGGAAGAGGAGCGGCGCTCTGAATCTGAACTTTGTTTCCTCGTTTACACTGAAGCCTTTATTCATATAACACCTTTGAACACACAGTGACAAATGAATCAGAACACAATAAAACAAACCACAACAACAATAACAATAAGATAAAAGCAACAATTGAATAAAAATTAGAATAAAATGTGACAAAGATCATAAAGAGGTCAACTAAAGGCTCTTTTATAAAAGTACGTTTTTAAAAGTTGACACAAAGTTTGCAGCCCTGATCTCATCGAGCAGATCAGTCCACATTCTCAGAGCCTGAACAGCAAAGATCTTTTACTGATGACAGAGAGCAACGAGTTACAGTAATGTAGCCGGCTGGTTCTGAATGCATGAATGACAATTATCAGATTTTTAGCAGACAGAAATGATCTGATTGTTGAAATGTTTGTCAGGTGACAAAAACAGGACTGAACCATTGAATTAACATGTTTATCTGAGCTGAGCTTTGGATCAAAAATGACACAGAGGTTTCTGCAATGCTGAGTTTTGGAAAAGAAGTGAGAGCAAAGACTGTTTGAGATTTGATTATTTTCAGGATCTTGACCACAGACCAATGTCTCTGTCTTATCAGGGTTTAGCTGCAGGAAATCTTGTGGGCAGTTTCGAAGGTTGTCTGCATTCTGAAGTGATTAGACAGGTCACAGCTTAGATAGAGCTGGGTATCGTCTGCGTGAAGACGAATAATGTGACCGAGAGGGAGCATATAAATGGAGAACAGAATTGGACCTAGCATTGAGCCATGAGGCACCCCACAGTGAAAAACACAGTCTGGCTGCACGGAAGTCTCTGTTACCATCAGGTGTTCATGTTGAGCATCAACTAAAGCTAATGTCTTGATTTTAGTCATTTTCAAATACACGCTGCTTTGCTGGGAGTGAAAACAGCTTACTTTGTATTTGGTTACTTTATTATGAATAGTAGCGTTCTGATGTCAAACTAACAGCAACATTAAGCTAAGCTGACTACAGTTAAATGAAGATATTTATACAACAAGTAGTTCCGAATGAGCGATCTGATTGGTCAACTAGACATTTAGAAAGAGCTCAAATCATCATGACAGCACACCTGACTCATCACTAAAAAATATTACTCCTCCATCTTCACATTGTCACATCCTGAAAATATATAACATGTAAACAAATATGAATAAATACACTGGAAGTCGACTTTAATAAAGTAATACATCTGAATTTCAAATTTCAACTTTCTTTAATGATTATACTGAATTATACATTTACAGGATAAGAACATTTATTGACAGATTACCTCTGTTGACACATTTGTAATAAGATTTAAAAGACTGTTCATTTAAATAACTTTTCTTTGTTTTACTTTGAAAATTCTCTACTTTGACACGGCATGTTGTAGATTGATTGAATAATTTTGTTAACACGTTTAGAGATTATTATTTTTTTTTTACATCAAAAAATTAATTTCTGCAAAAAATTTGATTGTAAACTTACAAAGAATATATAAACAGAAAAGCTGTTATTTTACAGAAATTCACTGTTGAATTATGTACAGTACCTTACTGTTATTTTAGTGTAGACGACAACAAAAACAACATTTGGTCTGCCAAACAAATCAATGTAAATGTGATTAAAGATTTCTTTCCAAAGTGCTGAGAACAGAATATCTTCAGACTCATGCAGTGGAAGAGAAACAACAACATACAAACATCATCAATACAAACGTTCAGCCAACATTTAGAGAACATAGACGTTTACATTTCAGGACAAACTAAAGTCATCATGAGCAGTGATAGCCTCCATGGCTGAACAGACACAGGAAGGAGCTCCACCTAAAGAAACTCAAACATTTACACAACAACCAATGAGAAGAGGGCAAAGTACCGCCCACAATGTTTGATTGACAGGTGAAGAAATGTGACAACAATCAGCTGTCAGCAACAAACATGAAGACAAAATAACAGAATTTAACCCTTAAATGACTTCTGTCTATTTCAGTTCACACAACTCAGCAGTGGATTCAGGATAAATAAAAACTCCAGCATAGAGAGGCTGAGTGAACGTGGTCTGGACTCTGTGGAGGAGAGTCATGGTTTCAGAGATGCTGTAGAAGGACAGAATACCTGCACTGTGATCCAGGTACACTCCAATTCTGGAGGACCGAGGACCTGAGAAGGGAGTTGCGAAATTGTTGGCACAAAAGTTATAAATGTTTGTGCCACAATTTAACCTCCAAGATTTGTCATTGTGTCCAAATCTACCTTCATATGATCTCCCTGCTCTGCTGATATTCTTGTATGTGACTGCTACATCAACTTCTCTCCCTCTCCACTCCACCTCCCAGTAACAACGTCCAGTCAGACTCTCTCTACTCAGGACCTGAGAATATGTAGTGAATCTGTCTGGGTGACGAGAATAAGACTGTGGTTTATTCATTCTTGTCACTTTTCTGTACCCCACAGATAATAACAGCTGTGTGTATGCTGTGTTTGGATCCAGTGTGAGTTCCCGTGAATATTTTAAGAACTCAGCTCTGGTCTTGGGCTCTGGTTCTGGTCCTGACAGTGAAACATGGACTTCAGTCTCTGTCAGTGAGATGTTTGTCCGTTGGTCCCTCAGAACGTCCTGTAGTTTATCTCTGAGCTCTGACACAGCAGCTGTCACATCCTCAAAGTACCTCAGAGGACGGATATTGATGCTGGATGAGTCTGTAGATTGGCTGAGTCGTGACAGTGAGGGGTAGTTGTGTAGAAACTGGTTGTGGTCCTCTGTGTGTGAGAGCTTCTTCAGATCAGCGTCTTTCCTCTTCAGCTCAGTGATCTCCTGCTCCAGCTTCTCCTGAAGCTCTTTGACTCGACTCACTTCAGTTTCCTGCTGGGATCTGACCTGCTGCTTCACATCAGACCTTCTTTTCTCCATGAGACGGATCAGCTCAGTGAAGATCTTCTCACTGTCCTCCACTGCTTTATCAGCAGAGCCATTGATAGCCTCCACCTCCTGTTGAAGCTCCTTCACATCTTTCTCTCTGTCCTGGATTCTCTGCTGGATGTTTTGTCGACTCACCCCGAACTCTCTCTCCATCACCTTGTCATGACGGGAGCAGATGGTGTCCTGAAGCTTAGCAGAGGCTTCAACAAGTTTGTGTTTTTTAAAAGTTGGAGATTCATAGTGAGGCTGGAGATGTTGCTCACAGTACGAAGCCAGACAAACCAGACAGGACTTGAAGGCTTTCAACTTCCTCCCAGTGCAGACATCACAGGCCACATCTTCAGGTCCAGCATAGCAGTGATCAGCAGGAGCAGCTTGGAGTCCAGTCTTCTTCAGGTCCTCCACTAACTCTGCTAACATGGTGTTTCTCTGCAGGACAGGCCTCGGTATGAAGGTCTGTCGACACTGAGGACAGCTGTGGATTCCCTTCACATCCTCTTGGTCCCAGTGGCTTTTAATACAGTTCATGCAGTAGTTATGTCCACAGGAAGAAGTCACCGGATCCTTCAGTAGATCCAGACAGATTGGACAGCAGAATTTCACCTCGTTTGTCTGAATTCCTTGCTGCGCCATTTCACCTCTCAGTGTCAGAGACTGTCTGAGTTTCACTTCCTCGTAGCTGAAACTATTTTGAGCTCTGATCTTAACAACATGTGTCTCTGCAGTGAACATGTTGGTTACACCCATCTTCAAACTTTAGATCTGAGGGGGAGGGAACAAGGAAACACATGAATAGAGTGGAGCTGGCTGTGTTTGAGAGCAGGAAGAAGAGGGAGGGCTTATCAAGAGCTGATTCATTCCAGGAAGAGGAGTGGCGCTCTGAATCTGAACTTTGAACAGTCGACTGACAATAAGCAGTTATCAAACTCATAAAATATTAAAATTGCTGTTGAATTCAAACAGAATATCATCCTGAGTCAAAGCAGCATTTAAAGCTTCAGACGTGAAAAAAAGTCATCAAACAAGTTCTTTGTTGTAAGTGTGAATCCAGAAGGACACGAATGAACCAGATCAGCTGCTTCTGTTGTTCATCTGTGGATTCATATGAATCCATAAAACACGGCTGATTTGAAGCTGTAATAAAGATACAAAGTAAAGCCTCCAGTCAGTGAGAGTCATCAGCCAAACAAGCAACAATAAAGGCAATAAGTTCATCTTTCTTATCTTAAATGATGAAATCTTTGACTGGCTGTAAAAGGTGAGCTGTGGACTCTAAACACTGGAGAGTCACAAGGTGCCATTTTATCACCTTTGCTATTTTCTTTGCCAACCAGTGAGATTACTAAAAGTCATTTTAAAGGAACAACATGTCAAATATTTACTGTATTAAATCAGAAATCCAGTCATGCCTTGTCATCAGAGATTAATAAACATGCTCAACCGAAATACGAGTTTCTTGACAACAACACTACAGTCAGTATGTTTCTTCTTTGGAACTTTGTCTTCCGGACCAGACGGTGTGTTTGTGTTTTCTGTGTGATCCGGTCTGGTCTCACACACTGCTCATGTCGACGCTCTGGGTTGCCAGATATGAAAGGTACTACGGCCATGGCAGCAAACAAACCGAAGGCGATCTTGTTGGGGAGGGTCGGTTGGAAACGACTCTCCATTATTTTGAATATAGACTGCAGTACCAATTTTTAAACCACTAGATGTCAGTGTTACACATTCCAGGAAGAGGAGCGGCGCTCTGAATCTGAACTTTGTTTCATCGTTTACACTGAAGCCTTTATTCATATAACACCTTTGAACATACAGTGACAAATGAAGCAGAACACAATAAAACAAACCACAATAACAACAATAACAATAAGTCAAAAGCAACAATTGAATAAAAATTAGAATAAAATGTGACAAAGATCATAAAGAGGTCAACTACAGGCTCTTTTATAAAAGTGTTTTTAAAAGTTGACACAAAGTTTGCAGCCCTGATCTCATCGAGCAGATCAGTCCACATTCTCAGAGCCTGAACTGCAAAGATCTTTTACTGATGCCAGAGAGCAACGAGTTACAGTAATGTAGCCGGCTGGTTGTGAATGCATGAATGACAATTATCAGATTTTTAGCAGACAGAAATGATCTGATTGTTGAAATGTTTGTCAGGTGACAAAAACAGGACTGAACCATTGAATTAACATTTTTATCTGAGCTGAGCTTTGGATCAAAAATACACACAGGTTTCTGCAATTCTGAGTTATGGAAAAGAACTGAGAGCAAAGACTGTTTGAGATTTGATTATTTTCAGAATCTTGACTAAAGACCAATGTCTCTGTCTTATCAGCGTTTAGCTGCAGGAAATTTTCTGGGCAGTTTCAAAGGTTGTCTGCATTCTGAAGTGATTAGACAGGTCACAGCTTAGATAGAGCTGGGTATCGTCTGCGTAAAGACGAATAATGTGACCGAGAGGGAGCATATAAATGGAGAACAGAATTGGACCTCGCATTGAGCCTTGAGGCACCCCACAGTGAAAAACACAGTGTGGAGCAGTTAAAACCTGCTACACATTTGAAAACAATTCAGTCTTTAGTTGTAAAATTCTTCTTGGCTCCAAACGCTTCATCAAATTCTGATCAGTTTTCTTTTACTGACCCATTGTCTGTACAGCCAATGAATGAATGGCCAATGAATGGTTGTGAATCACTTTTATTTAATTTGTGCGCGAGTCAGTCTGGCTGCATGGAAGTCTGTGTTACCATCAGGTGTTCATGTTGAGCATCAGCTAAAGCTTAAGTCATTTTCAAATACACACTGCTTTGCTGGGAGTGAAAACAGCTTACTTTGTATTTGGTTACTTTATTATGAATAGTAGCGTTCTGATGTCAAACTAACAGCAACATTAAGCTAAGTTGACTACAGTTAAATGAAGATATTTGTACAACAAGTAGTTCCAACTGAGCGATCTGATTGGTCGACTAGACATTTTGAATGGGCTCAAATCATCATGACAGCACACCTGACTCATCACTAAAAATATCACTCCGCCATCTTCACATTGTCACATCCTGAAAATATATAACATGTAAACAAATATGAATAAATACACTGGAAGTCGACTTTAATAAAGTAATACATCTGAATTTCAAATTTCAACTTTCTTTAATGATTATACTGAATTTATACATTTACAGGATAAGAACATTTATTGACAGATTACCTCTGTTGACACATTTGTAATAAGATTTAAAAGACTGTTCATTTAAATAACTTTTCTTTGTTTTACTTTGAAAATTCTCTACTTTGACACGGCATGTTGTAGATTGATTGAATAATTTTGTTAACACGTTTAGAGATTTTTTATTTTTTTTTACATCAAAAAATTGTAATTCTGCAAAAAATTTGATTGTAAATTTACAAAGAATATATAAACAGAAAAGCTGTTATTTTACAGAAATTCACTGTTGAATTATGTACAGTACCTTACTGTTATTTTAGTGTAGACGACAACAAAAACAACATTTGGTCTGCCAAACAAATCAATGTAAATGTGATTAAAGATTTCTTTCCAAAGTGCTGAGAACAGAATATCTTCAGACTCATGAAGTGGAAGAGAAACAACAACATACAAACATCATCAATACAAACGTTCAGCCAACATTTAGAGAACATAGACGTTTACATTTCAGGACAAACTAAAGTCATCATGAGCAGTGATAGCCTCCATGGCTGAACAGACACAGGAAGGAGCTCCACCTAAAGAAACTCAAACATTTACACAACAACCAATGAGAAGAGGGCAAAGTACCGCCCACAATGTTTGATTGACAGGTGGAGAAATGTCACAACAATCAGCTGTCAGCAACAAACATGAAGACAGAATAACAGAATTTAACCCTTAAATGACTTCTGTCTATTTCAGTTTACGCAACTCAGCAGTGGATTCAGTATAAATATGAAGTCCAGCATAGAGAGGCTGAGTGAACGTGGTCTGGACTCTGTGGAGGAGAGTCATGGTTTCAGAGACGCTGTAGAAGGACAGAATACCTGCACTGTGATCCAGGTACACTCCAACTCTGGAGGACCAAGGACCTGAGACGGGAGATGGGACATTGTTGTACCAAAGGTAATAACTGTTTGTGTCACAATATAACCTCCAAGATTTGTCATTTCGTCCAAATCTACATTCATGTGAGTTCCCTGCTCTGCTGATCTTCTTGTATGCGACTGCTACATCAACTCCATCCTTTCTCCACTCCACCTCCCAGTAACAACGTCCAGTCAGACTCTCTCTACTCAGGGCCTGACAATATACAGTGAATCTGTCTGGGTGACTAGAATAAGACTGTTTTTGTTTCATTCTTGTCCCTTTTCTGTTCCCCTCAGATAATAACAGCCTTGTGTGTGCTGTGTTTGGATCCAGTGTGAGTTCACGTGAATATTTTAAGAACTCAGCTCTGGTCTTGGGCTCTGGTTCTGGTTCTGACAGTGAAACATGGACTTCAGTCTCTGTCAGTGAGATGTTTGTCCATTGGTCCCTCAGAACGTCCTGTAGTTTATCTCTGAGCTCTGACACAGCAGCTGTCACATCCTCAAAGTACCTCAGAGGACGGATATTGATGCTGGATGAGTCTGTAGATTGGCTGAGTCGTGACAGTGAGGGGTAGTTGTGTAGAAACTGGTTGTGGTCCTCTGTGTGTGAGAGCTTCTTCAGATCAGCGTCTTTCCTCTTCAGCTCAGTGATCTCCTGCTCCAGCTTCTCCTGAAGCTCTTTGACTCGACTCACTTCAGTTTCCTGCTGGGATCTGACCTGCTGCTTCACATCAGACCTTCTTTTCTTCATGAGACGGATCAGCTGAGTGAAGATCTTCTCACTGTCCTCCACTGCTTTATCAGCAGAGCGATTGATAGCCTTCACCTCTTGTTGAAGCTCCTTCACATCTTTCTCTCTGTCCTGGATTCTCTGCTGGATGTTTTGTCGACTCACCTCGAGCTCTCTCTGCCTCTCAGTCCTCTCTGTAGCAGCTGAGACTGTGTCGTGGCCTTTATGTTCATCCATTAAGCAGACGATGCAGATAAACTGCTGATCAGTGCGGCAGAAAATCTCCATCACCTCGTCATGACGGGAGCAGATGGTGTCCTGAAGCTTAGCAGAGGCTTCAACAAGTTTGTGTTTTTTAAAAGTCGGAGATTCATAGTGAGGCTGGAGATGTTGCTCACAGTACGAAGCCAGACAGACCAGACAGGATTTGAAGGCTTTCAACTTCCTCCCAGTGCAGACATCACAGGCCACATCTTCAGGTCCAGCATAGCAGTGATCATCAGGAGCAGCTTGGAGTCCTGTCTTCTTCAGTTTTTCCACTAACTCTGCTAACATGGTGTTTTTCACCAGGACAGGCCTCGGTATGAAGGTCTGTCGACACTGAGGACAGCTGTGGATGTTTTTCTGATCTTCTTCATCCCAGGAGGTTTTAATACAGTTCATGCAGTAGCTGTGTCCACAGGGAATAGTCACCGGATCCTTCAGCAGATCCTGACAGATCGAACAAGAGAATGTTTCCCGGTCCAGCTGAACTCCTTGCTGCGCCATTTCACCTCTCAGTGTCAACAACTGTCTGAGTTTGACTTCCTCAGAAATTAAACTATTTTGAGCTCTGATCTAAACAACATGTGCCTGTGCAGTGAACATGTTGGTTCCACCCATCTTCAAACTGTAGATCTGAGGGGGAGGGAACAAGGAAACACATGAACAGAGTGGAGCTGGCTGTGTTTGAGAGCAGGAAGAAGAGGGAGGGCTTATCAAGAGCTGATTCAGTCCATGAAGAGGAGCGGCGCTCTGAATCTGAACTTCGTTTCCTCGTTTACACTGAAGCCTTTATTCATATAACACCTTTGAACACACAGTGACAAATGAAGCAGAACACAATAAAACAAACCACAACAACAACAATAACAATAAGTCAAAAGCAACAATTGAATAAAAAATTTGAATAAAATGTGACAAAGATCATAAAGAGGTCAACTAAAGGCTCTTTCATAAAAGTGTTTTTAAAAGTTGACACAAAGTTTGCAGCCCTGATCTCATCGAGCAGATCAGTCCACATTCTCAGAGCCTGAACTGCAAAGATCTTTTACTGATGCCAGAGAGCAACGAGTTACAGTAATGTAGCCGGCTGGTTCTGAATGCATGAATGACAATTATCAGATTTTTAGCAGACAGAAATGATCCGATTGTTGAAATGTTTGTCAGGTGACAAAAACAGGACTGAACCATTGAATTAACATTTTTATCTGAGCTGAGCTTTGGATCAGAGATGACAGCGACGTGTCTGCAATGCTGAGTTATGGAAAAGAACTGAGAGCAAAGACTGTTTGAGATTTGATTATTTTCAGAATCTTGACCAAAGACCAATGTCTCTGTCTTATCAGCATTTAGCTGCAGGAAATTTTGTGGGCAGTTTCGAAGGTTGTCTGCATTCTAAAGTGATTAGACGGGTCACAGCTTAGATAGAGCTGGGTATCGTCTGCGTAAAGACGAATAATGTGACCTAGAGGGAGCATATAAATGGAGAACAGAATTGGACCTCGCATTGAGCCTTGAGGCACCCACAGTGAAAAACACAGTCTGGCTGCACGGAAGTCTGTGTTACCATCATGTGTTCATGTTGAGCATCAACTAAAGCTAATGTCTTTATTTTAGTAATTTTCAAACACACGCTGCTTTGCTGGGAGTGAAAACAGCTTACTTTGTATTTGGTTACTTTATTATGAATAGTAGCGTTCTGATGTCAAACTAACAGCAACATTAAGCTAAGCTGACTACAGTTAAATGAAGATATTGATACAACAAGTAGTTCCGACTGAGCGATCTGATTGGTCGACTAGACATTTAGAATGAGCTCAAATCATCATGACAGCACACCTGACTCATCACTAAAAATATTACTCCGCCATCTTCACATTGTCATATCCTGAAAATATATAACATGTAAACAAATATGAATAAATACACTGGAAGTCGACTTTAATAAAGTAATACATCTGAATTTCAAATTTCAACTTTCTTTAATGATTATACTGAATTTATACATTTACTGGATAAGAACATTTATTGACAGATTACCTCTGTTGACACATTTGTAATAAGATTTAAAAGACTGTTCATTTAAATAACTTTTCTTTGTTTTACTTTGAAAATTCTCTACTTTGACACGGCATGTTGTAGATTGATTGAATACTTTTGTGAAATAACAGAAGTTATTTAAAAGATAGCAAGCTCTAAAATTGTAGACTTTAAATGTAGTTACACAGAATTTTTTGGATTTTAACACATTTTAGAGATTTTTTTCTTTTTACATCAAAAAATTGTAATTCTACAAAAAATTTGATTGTAAATTTACAAAGAATATATAAACAGAAAAGCTGTTATTTGACAGAAATTCACTGTTGAATTATGTACAGTATCTTACTGTTATTTTAGTGCAGACCACAACAAAAACAACATTTGGTCTGCCAAACAAATCAATGTAAATGTGATTAAAGATTTCTTTCCAAAGTGCTGAGAACAGAATATCTTCAGACTCATGCAGTGGAAGAGAAACAACAACATACAAACATCATCAATACAAACGTTCAGCCAACATTTAGAGAACATAGACGTTTACATTTCAGGACAAACTAAAGTCATCATGAGCAGTGATAGCCTCCATGGCTGAACAGACACAGGAAGGAGCTCCACCTAAAGAAACTCAAACATTTACACAACAAACAATGAGAAGAGGGCAAAGTACCGCCCACAGTGTTTGATTGACAGGTGAAGAAATGTCACAACAATCAGCTGTCAGCAACAAACATGAAGACAAAATAACAGAATTTAACCCTTAAATGACTTCTGTCTATTTCACTTTACACAACTCAGCAGAGGATTCAGGATAAATAAAAACTCCAGCATAGAGAGGCTGAGTGAACGTGGTCTGGACTCTGTGGAGGAGAGTCATGGTTTCAGAGACGCTGTAGAAGGACAGAATACCTGCACTGTGATCCAGGTACACTCCAACTCTGGAGGACCGAGGACCTGAGACGGGAGTGCGGACTTTGTTATAACAAAAGTTATAACTGTTTGTACCACAATCTAACCTCCAAGATTTGTCATTTCGTCCAAATAAGCATTCATCTGACCACCCTGCTCTGCTGATATTCTTGTATGCGACTGCTACATTAACTCCATCTCCTCTCCACTCCACCTCCCAGTAACAACGTTCAGTCAGACTCTCTCTACTCAGGACCTGAACCCAGTAAGTGAATCTGTCTGGGTGACTAGAATAAGACTGTTGTTGTTCCATTAATGTCATTTTTCTGTTCCCCTCAGATAATAACAGCAGTGTGTGTGCTGTGTTTGGATCCAGTGTGAGTTCACGTGAATATTTTAAGAACTCAGCTCTGGTCTTGGGCTCTGGTTCTGGTCCTGACAGTGAAACATGGACTTCAGTCTCTGTCAGTGAGATGTTTGTCCATTGGTCCCTCAGAACGTCCTGTAGTTTATCTCTGAGCTCTGACACAGCAGCTGTCACATCCTCAAAGTACCTCAGAGGATGGATATTGATGCTGGATGAGTCTGTAGATTGGCTGAGTCGTGACAGTGAGGGGTAGTTGTGTAGAAACTGGTTGTGGTCCTCTGTGTGTAAGAGCTTCTTCAGATCAGCGTCTTTCCTCTTCAGCTCAGTGATCTCCTGCTCCAGCTTCTCCTGAAGCTCTTTGACTCGACTCACTTCAGTTTCCTGCTGGGATCTGACCTGCTGCTTCACATCAGACCTTCTTTTCTCCATGAGACGGATCAGCTCAGTGAAGATCTTCTCACTGTCCTCCACTGCTTTATCAGCAGAGCCATTGATAGCCTCCACCTCCTGTTGAAGCTCCTTCACATCTTTTTCTCTGTCCTGGATTCTCTGCTGGATGTTTTGTCGACTCACCTCGAGCTCTCTCTGCCTCTCAGTCCTCTCTGTAGCAGCTGAGACTGTGTCGTGGCCTTTATGTTCATCCATTGAGCAGACGATGCAGATACACTGCTGATCAGTACGGCAGAAAATCTCCATCACCTTGTCATGACGGGAGCAGATGGTGTCCTGAAGCTTAGCAGAGGCTTCAACAAGTTTGTGTTTTTTAAAAGTCGGAGATTCATAGTGAGGCTGGAGATGTTGCTCACAGTACGAAGCCAGACAAACCAGACAGGACTTGAAGGCTTTCAACTTCCTCCCAGTGCAGAAATCACAGGCTACATCTTCAGGTCCAGCATAGCAGTGATCAGCAGGAGCAGCTTGGAGTCCAGTCTTCTTCAGTTCCTCCACTAACTCTGCTAACATGGTGTTTCTCTGCAGGACAGGCCTCGGTATGAAGGTCTTTCGACACTGAGGACAGCTGTGGATTCCCTTCACATCCTCTTGATCCCAGTGGCTTTTAATACAGTTCATGCAGTAGCTGTGTCCACAGGAAGAAGTCACCGGATCCTTCAGTAGATCCAGACAGATCGAACAAGAGAAGGTTTCCCGTTCCAGCTGAACTCCTTTCTGCGCCATTTCACCTCTCAGTGTTGATGTCTGTCTGACTGTCACTTCCTGAGAAATGAAACTAGTTTAAGCTCTGATCTAAACAACATGGGGCCTGTAAGTTGACACGTCACCACATGTTGGTTACACCCATCTTCAAACTGTAGATCTGAGGGGGAGGGAACAAGGAAACACATGAACAGAGTGGAGCTGACTGTGTTTGAGAGCAGGAAGAAGAGGGAGGGCTCATCAAGAGCTGATTCAGTCCATGAAGAGGAGCGGCGCTCTGAATCTGAACTTTGTTTCCTCGTTTACACTGAAGTCTTTATTCATATAACACCTTTCAACACACAGTGACAAATGAAGCAGAACACAATAAAACAAACCACAACAACAATAACAATTAGTGGAAAGCAACAATTGAATAAAAATTAGAATAAAATGTGACAAAGATCATAAAGAGGTCAACTAAAGGCTCTTTTATAAAAGTTGACACAAAGTTTGCAGCCCTGATCTCATCGAGCAGATCAGTCCACATTCTCAGAGCCTGAACTGCAAAGATCTTTTACTGATGCCAGAGAGCAACGAGTTACAGTAATGTAGCCAGCTGGTTCTGAATGCATGAATGACAATTATCAGATTTTTAGCAGACAGAAATGATCTGATTGTTGAAATGTTTGTCAGGTGACAAAAACAGGACTGAACCATTGAATTAACATGTTTATCTGAGCTGAGCTTTTGATCAAAAATGACACAGAGGTTTCTGCAATGCTGAGTTATGGAAAAGAACTGAGAGCAAAGACTGTTTGAGATTTGATTAATTTCAGAATCTTGACCAAAGACCAATGTCTCTGTCTTATCAGCGTTTAGCTGCAGGAAATTTTGTGGGCAGTTTCGAAGGTTGTCTGCATTCTGAAGTGATTAGACGGGTCACAGCTTAGATAGAGCTGGGTATCGTCTGCGTAAAGACGAATAATGTGATCGAGAGGGAGCATATAAATGGAGAACAGAATTGGACCTAGCATTGAGCCCTGAGGCACCCCACAGTGAAAAACACAGTCTGGCTGCATGGAAGTCTGTGTTACCATCAGGTGTTCATGTTGAGCATCAACTAAAGCTAATGTCTTGATTTTAGTAATTTTCAAACACACGCTGCTTTGCTGGAAGTGAAAACAGCTTACTTTGTATTTGGTTACTTTATTATGAATAGTAACGTTCTGATGTCAAACTAACAGCAACATTAAGCTAAGTGGACTACAGTTAAATGAAGATATTTATACAACAAGTAGTTCCCACTGAGCGATCTGATTGGTCGACTAGACATTTAGAATGAGCTCAAATCATCATGACAGCACACCTGACTCATCACTAAAAATATCACTCCTCCATCTTCACATTGTCACATCCTGAAAATATATAACATGTAAACAAATATGAATAAATACACTGGAAGTCGACTTTTAATAAAGTAATACATCTGAATTTCAAATTTCAACTTTCTTTAATGGTTATACTGAATTTATACATTTACAGGACAAGAACATTTATTGACAGATTACCTCTGTTGACACATTTGTAATAAGATTTAAAATACTGTTCATTTAAATAACTTTTCTTTGTTTTACTTTGAAAATTCTCTACTTTGACACGGCATGTTGTAGATTGATTGAATAATTTTGTGAAATAACAGAAGTTATTTAAAAGATACAACCCCTAAAATTGTAGACTTTAAATGTCGTTACACAGAATTTTTGGATTTTAACACGTTTTAGAGATTTTTTTTTTTTACAGCAAAAAAATGTAATTCTGCAAAAATTTTATTGTAAACTTACAAGGAATATATAAACAGAAAAGCTGTTATTTGACAGAAATTCACTGTTGAATTATGTACAGTACCTTACTGTTATTTTAGTGCAGACCACAACAAAAACAACATTTGGTCTGCCAAACAAATCAATGTAAATGTGATTAAAGATTTCTTTCCAAAGTGCTGAGAACAGAATATCTTCAGACTCATGCAGTGGAAGAGAAACAACAACATACAAACATCATCAATACAAACGTTCAGCCAACATTTAGAGAACATAGACGTTTACATTTCAGGACAAACTAAAGTCATCATGAGCAGTGATAGCCTCCATGGCTGAACAGACACAGGAAGGAGCTCCACCTAAAGAAACTCAAACATTTACACAACAACCAATGAGAAGAGGGCAAAGTACTGCCTACAATGTTTGATTGACAGGTGGAGAAATGTCACAACAATCAGCTGTCAGCAACAAACATGAAGACAAAATAACAGAATTTAATCCTTAAATGACTTCTGTCTATTTCAGTTTACACAACTCAGCAGTGGATTCAGTATAAATATGAAGTCCAGCATAGAGAGGCTGAGTGAACGTGGTCTGGACTCTGTGGAGGAGAGTCATGGTTTCAGAGACGCTGTAGAAGGACAGAATACCTGCACTGTGATCCAGGTACACTCCAACTCTGGAGGACCGAGGACCTGAGAAGGGAGTTTCGAATTTGTTTTCACAAAAGTTATAAATGTTTGTGCCACAATTTAACCTCCAAGATTTGTCATTGTGTCCAAATCTACATTCATATGATCTCCCTGCTCTGCTGATATTCTTGTATGTGACTGCTACATCAACTTCTCTCCCTCTCCACTCCACCTCCCAGTAACAACGTCCAGTCAGACTCTCTCTACTCAGGACCTGAGAATATGTAGTGAATCTGTCTGGGTGACGAGAATAAGACTGTGGTTTATTCATTCTTGTCACTTTTCTGTACCCCACAGATAATAACAGCCACATGTATGCTGTGTTTGGATCCAGTGTGAGTTCATGTGAATATTTTAAGAACTCAGCTCTGGTCTTGGGCTCTGGTTCTGGTCCTAACAGTGAAACATGGACTTCAGTCTCTGTCAGTGAGATGTTTGTCTGTTGGTCCCTCAGAACGTCCTGTAGTTTATCTCTGAGCTCTGACACAGCAGCTGTCACATCCTCAAAGTACCTCAGAGGACGGATATTGATGCTGGATGAGTCTGTAGATTGGCTGAGTCGTGACAGTGAGGGGTAGTTGTGTAGAAACTGGTTGTGGTCCTCTGTGTGTAAATGGTAAATGGTAAATGGACTGTACTTATATAGCGCCTTTCTAGTCTTCCGACCACTCAAAGCGCTTTACAGGACATATCTCATTCACCCATTCACACACATTCATACACTGATGGCATTGGCTGCCATGCAAGGTGCCAACTGCTCATCAGTTTGAGGAGCTAACCATTCATACACATTCACACACCGATGGCACAGCCTTCGGGAGCAATTTGGGGTTCAGTATCTTGCCCAAGGACACTTCGACATGCAGACTGGAGGGGATCGAACCGGGGATCGAACCGCCGATCACCTGATTAGTGGACGACCCGCTCTACCTCCGAACCACAGCCGCCCCCACAGCTGTGTGAGAGCTTCTTCAGCTCAGCGTCTTTCCTCTTCAGCTCAGTGATCTCCTGCTCCAGCTTCTCCTGAAGCTCTTTGACTCGACTCACTTCAGTTTCCTGCTGGGATCTGACCTGCTGCTTCACATCAGACCTTCTTTTCTCCATGAGACGGATCAGCTCAGTGAAGATCTTCTCACTGTCCTCCACTGCTTTATCAGCAGAGCCATTGATAGCCTCCACCTCCTGTTGAAGCTCCTTCACATCTTTCTCTCTGTCCTGGATTCTCTGCTGGATGTTTTGTCGACTCACCTCGAGCTCTCTCTCCATCACCTCGTCATGACGGGAGCAGATGGTGTCCTGAAGCTTAGCAGAGGCTTCAACAAGTTTGTGTTTTTTAAAAGTCGGAGATTCATAGTGAGGCTGGAGATGTTGCTCACAGTACGAAGCCAGACAAACCAGACAGGACTTGAAGGCTTTCAACTTCCTCCCAGTGCAGACATCACAGGCCACATCTTCAGGTCCAGCATAGCAGTGATCAGCAGGAGCAGCTTGGAGTCCAGTCTTCTTCAGTTCCTCTACTAAAACTGCTAACATGGTGTTTCTCTGCAGGACAGGCCTCGGTATGAAGGTCTGTCGACACTGAGGACAACTGTGGATTCCCTTCACATCCTCTTGATCCCAGTGGGTTTTAATACAGTTCATGCAGTAGCTGTGTCCACAGGGAATAGCCACCGGATCCTTCAGTAGATCCAGACAGATCGAACAAGAGAAGGTTTCCCGGTCCAGCTGAACTCCTTTCTGCGCCATTTCACCTCTCAGTGTCGACGACTGTCTGAATGTCACTTCCTCATGGAGGGCTTATCAAGAGCTGATTCATTCCAGGAAGAGGAGCGGCGCTCTGAATCTGAACTTTAAACAGTCGACTGACAATCAGCAGTTATCAAACTCATAAAATATTTAAATTGCTGTTGAATTCAAACAGAATATCATCCTGAGTCAAAGCAGCATTTAAAGCTTCAGATGTGAAACAAAAGTCATCAAACAAGTTCTTTGTTGTAAGTGTGAATCCAGAAGGACACGAATGAACCAGATCAGCTGCTTCTGTTGTTCATCTGTGGATTCATATGAATCCATAAAACACGGCTGATTTGAAGCTGTAATAAAGATACAAAGTAAAGCCTCCAGTCAGTGAGAGTCATCAGCCAAACAAGCAACAATAAAGGCAATAAGTTCATCTTTCTTATCTTAAATGATGAAATCTTTGACTGGCTGTAAAAGGTGAGCTGTGGACTCTAAACACTGGAGAGTCACAAGGTGCCATTTTATCACCTTTGCTATTTACTTTGTCAACCAGTGAGATTACTAAAAGTCATTTTAAAGGAACAACATGTCAAATATTTACTGTATTAAATCAGAAATCCAGTCATGCCTTGTCATCAGAGATTAATAAACATGCTCAACCGAAATACGAGTTTCTTGACAACAACACTACAGTCAGTATGTTTCTTCTTTGGAACTTTGTCTTCCGGACCAGACGGTGTGTTTGTGTTTTCTGTGTGATCCGGTCTGGTCTCACACACTGCTCATGTCGACGCTCTGGGTTGCCAGATATGAAAGGTACTACGGCCATGGCAGCAAACAAACCGAAGGCGATCTTGTTGGGGAGGGTCGGTTGGAAACGACTCTCCATTATTTTGAATATAGACTGCAGTACCAATTTTTAAACCACTAGATGTCAGTGTTACACATTCCAGGAAGAGGAGCGGCGCTCTGAATCTGAACTTTGTTTCATCGTTTACACTGAAGCCTTTATTCATATAACACCTTTGAACATACAGTGACAAATGAAGCAGAACACAATAAAACAAACCACAATAACAACAATAACAATAAGTCAAAAGCAACAATTGAATAAAAATTTGAATAAAATGTGACAAAGATCATAAAGAGGTCAACTACAGGCTCTTTTATAAAAGTGTTTTTAAAAGTTGACACAAAGTTTGCAGCCCTGATCTCATCGAGCAGATCAGTCCACATTCTCAGAGCCTGAACTGCAAAGATCTTTTACTGATGACAGAGAGCAACGAGTTACAGTAATGTAGCCGGCTGGTTCTGAATGCATGAATGACAATTATCAGATTTTTAGCAGACAGAAATGATCTGATTGTTGAAATGTTTGTCAGGTGACAAAAACAGGACTGAACCATTGAATTAACATTTTTATCTGAGCTGAGCTTTTGATCAAAAATACACACAGGTTTCTGCAATTCTGAGTTATGGAAAAGAACTGAGAGCAAAGACTGTTTGAGATTTGATTATTTTCAGAATCTTGACTAAAGACCAATGTCTCTGTCTTATCAGCGTTTAGCTGCAGGAAATTTTCTGGGCAGTTTCGAAGGTTGTCTGCATTCTGAAGTGATTAGACGGGTCACAGCTTAGATAGAGCTGGGTATCGTCTGCGTAAAGACGAATAATGTGACCGAGAGGGAGCATATAAATGGAGAACAGAATTGGACCTAGCATTGAGTTCTGATGCACCCCACAGTGAAAAACACAGTGTGGAGCAATTAAAACCTGCTACACATTTGAAAACAATTCAGTCTTTAGTTGTAAAATTCTTCTTGGCTCCAAACGCTTCATCAAATTCTGATCAGTTTTCTTTTACTGATCCATTGTCTGTACAGCCAATGAATGGTTGCGTTCTGATGTCAAACTAACAGCAACATTAAGCTAAGTTGACTACAGTTAAATGAAGATATTGATACAACAAGTAGTTCCGACTGAGCGATCTGATTGGTCGACTAGACATTTAGAATGAGCTCAAATCATCATGACAGCACACCTGACTCATCACTAAAAATATTACTCCGCCATCTTCACATTGTCATATCCTGAAAATATATAACATGTAAACAAATATGAATAAATACACTGGAAGTCGACTTTAATAAAGTAATACATCTGAATTTCAAATTTCAACTTTCTTTAATGATTATACTGAATTTATACATTTACAGGATAAGAACATTTATTGACAGATTACCTCTGTTGACACATTTGTAATAAGATTTAAAAGACTGTTCATTTAAATAACTTTTCTTTGTTTTACTTTGAAAATTCTCTACTTTGACACGGCATGTTGTAGATTGATTGAATACTTTTGTGAAATAACATAAGTTATTTAAAAGATAGCAAGCTCTAAAATTGTAGACTTTAAATGTAGTTACACAGAATTTTTTGGATTTTAACATGTTTTAGAGATTTTTTTCTTTTTACATCAAAAAATTGTAATTCTACAAAAAATTTGATTGTAAATTTACAAAGAATATATAAACAGAAAAGCTGTTATTTGACAGAAATTCACTGTTGAATTATGTACAGTACCTTACTGTTATTTTAGTGTAGACGACAACAAAAACAACATTTGGTCTGCCAAACAAATCAATGTAAATGTGATTAAAGATTTCTTTCCAAAGTGCTGAGAACAGAATATCTTCAGACTCATGCAGTGGAAGAGAAACAACAACATACAAACATCATCAATACAAATGTTCAGCCAACATTTAGAGAACATAGACGTTTCCATTTCAGGACAAACTAAAGTCATCATGAGCAGTGATAGCCTCCATGGCTGAACAGACACAGGAAGGAGCTCCACCTAAAGAAACTCAAACATTTACACAACAACCAATGCGAAGAGGGCAAAGTACCGCCCACAATGTTTGATTGACAGGTGAAGAAATGTCACAACAATCAGCTGTCAGCAACAAACATGAAGACAAAATAACAGAGTTTAACCCTTAAATGACTTCTGTCTATTTCACTTTACACAACTCAGCAGTGGATTCAGTATAAATATGAAGTCCAGCATAGAGAGGCTGAGTGAACGTGGTCTGGACTCTGTGGAGGAGAGTCATGGTTTCAGAGACGCTGTAGAAGGACAGAATACCTGCACTGTGATCCAGGTACACTCCAACTCTGGAGGACTGAGGACCTGAGACGGGAGTGTGGACTTTGTTGTACCAAAAGGTATAACTGTTTGTGTCACATATTAATGCCCAAGATTTGTCATTGTGTCCAAATCCACATTCATGTGAGTTCCCTGCTCTGCTGATATTCTTGTATGCGACTGCTACATAAACTCCTCTCCCTCTCCTCTCCACCTCCCAGTAACAAGGTCCAGTCAGACTCTCTCTACTCAGGACCTGAGTCCAGCCAGTGAATCTGTCTGGGTGACTAGAATAAGACTGATGTTGTTTCATTAATGTCACTTTTCTGTTCCCCTCAGATAATAACAGCAGTGTGTGTGCTGTGTTTGGATCCAGTGTGAGTTCACGTGAATATTTTAAGAACTCAGCTCTGGTCTTGGGCTCTGGTTCTGGTCCTGACAGTGAAACATGGACTTCAGTGTCTGTCAGTGAGATGTTTGTCCATTGGTCCCTCAGAACGTCCTGTAGTTTATCTCTGAGCTCTGACACAGCAGCTGTCACATCCTCAAAGTACCTCAGAGGACGGATATTGATGCTGGATGAGTCTGTATATTGGATGAGTCGTGACAGTGAGGGGTAGTTGTGTAGAAACTGGTTGTGGTCCTCTTTGTGTGAGAGCTGCTCCAGCTCAGTGTCTTTCCTCTTCAGCTCAGTGATCTCCTGCTCCAGCTTCTCCTGAAGCTCTTTGACTCGACTCACTTCAGTTTCCTGCTGGGATCTGACCTGCTGCTTCACATCAGACCTTCTTTTCTCCATGAGACGGATCAGCTGAGTGAAGATCTTCTCACTGTCCTCCACTGCTCTATCAGCAGAGCCATTGATAGCCTCCACCTCCTGTTGAAGGTCCTTCACATCTTTCTCTCTGTCCTGGATTCTCTGCTGGATGTTTTGTCGACTCACCTTGAGCTCTTTCTGCCTCTCAGTCCTCTCTGTAGCAGCTGAGACTGTGTCGTGGCCTTTATGTTCATCCATTGAGCAGACGATGCAGATACACTGCTGATCAGTGCGGCAGAAAATCTCCATCACCTCGTCATGACGGGAGCAGATGGTGTCCTGAAGCTTAGCAGAGGCTTCAACAAGTTTGTGTTTTTTAAAAGTCGGAGATTCATAGTGAGGCTGGAGATGTTGCTCACAGTACGAAGCCAGACAAACCAGACAGGACTTGAAGGCTTTCAACTTCCTCCCAGTGCAGACATCACAGGCTACATCTTCAGGTCCAGCATAGCAGTGATCAGCAGGAGCAGCTTGGAGTCCAGTCTTCTTCAGTTCCTCCACCAACTCTGCTAACATGGTGTTTCTCTGCAGGACAGGCCTCGGTATGAAGGTCTGTTGACACTGAGGACAGCTGTGGATTCTCTTCCCATCCTCTTGGTCCCAGTGGGTTTTAATACAGTTCATGCAGTAGCTGTGTCCACAGGAAGTAGCCACCGGATCCTTCAGTAGATCCAGACAGATCGAACAAGAGAAGGTTTCACGGTCCAGCTGAACTCCTTGCTGCTCCATTTCACCTCTCAGTGTCGACGACTGTCTGAGTTTGACTTCCTCAGAAATGAAACTAGTTTGAGGTCTGATCTAAACAACTCTTGTCTCTGCAGTGAACATGTTGGTTCCACCCATCTTTAAACTGTAGATGTGAGGGGGAGGGAACAAGGAAACACATGAACAGAGTGGAGCTGGCTGTGTTTGAGAGCAGGAAGAAGAGGGAGGGCTTATCAAGAGCTGATTCATTCCATGAAGAGGAGCGGCGCTCTGAATCTGAACTTTGTTACCTCTTTTACACTGAAGCCTTTATTCATATAACACCTTTGAACACACAGTGACAAATGAATCAGAACACAATAAAACAAACCACAATAACAACAATAACAATTAGTGAAAAGCAACAATTGAATAAAAATTAGAATAAAATGTGACAAAGATCATAAAGAGGTCAACTAAAGGCTCTTTTATAAAAGTGCGTTTTTAAAAGTTGACACAAAGTTTGCAGCCCTGATCTCGTCGAGCAGGTCAGTCCACATTCTCAGAGCCTGAACAGCAAAGATCTTTTACTGATGCCAGAGAGCAACGAGTTACAGTGATCTAGCCGGCTGGTTCTGAATGCATGAATGACAATTATCAGATTTTTAGCAGACAGAAAGGATCTGAGTGTTGAAATGTTTGTCAGGTGACAAAAACAGGACTGAACCACTGAATTAACATGTTTATCTGAGCTGAGCTTTTGATCAAAAATGACACCGAGGTTTCTGCAATGCTGAGTTATGGAAAAGAACTGAGAGCAAAGACTGTTTGAGATTTGATTATTTTCAGAATCTTGACCAAAGACCAATGTCTCTGTCTTATCAGCGTTTAGCTGCAGGAAATTTTGTGGGCAGTATCGAAGGTTGTTTGCATTCTGAAGTGATTAGACGGGTCACAGCTTAGATAGAGCTGGGTATCGTCTGCGTAAAGACGAATAATGTGATCGAGAGGGAGCATATAAATGGAGAACAGAATTGGACCTAGCATTGAGCCCTGAGGCGCCCCACAGTAAAAAACACAGTGTGGAGCAGTCAAAATCTGCTACACGTTTGAAAACAATTCAGTCTTTAGTTGTAAAATTCTTCTTGGCTCCAAACGCTTCATCAAATTCTGATCAGTTTTCTTTTACCGATCCATCATTTGTACAGCCAATGAATGCCTGTGAATCACTTTTTTGAATTTGAGCGCGAGCGGGCTGGAGACGTCACGTCAGTCTGGCTGCAGGGAAGTCTCTGTTACCATCAGGTGTTCATATTTACCATCAACTATCCAATCCTCTACATGCTACACCGAATCCACTCCCATCTGGATAAACGCCTTTAATACCATCCAGCCCCCTATGCTCCAGGACAAACTGAGCAGGATGGGAGTGGACCCCCTCCTGGTGGACTGGATGTCCGACTACCTCACTGACAGGCCACAGTATGTCAGGCTGTGGTCAGCAGCACTGGAGCCCCCCAGGGCACAGTGCTGGCCCCTCTTCTCTTCACCCTGTACACCGCGGACTTCTGTTACAACTCAGAGCTGTGCCACATACAGAAGTACGCCGATGACACAGCCATCGTTGGGTGTATCAGGGATGACCGAGAGGAGGAGTATCGGAGTCTGGTGAGGGACTTTACTGCATGGTGCCACACTAACCACCTCCAGCTCAACACCTCTAAGACGAAGGAGCTGGTCATTGACTTTGGGAGGTCCAGACCAAGACCGCGACCAGTCCTGTTAGGGGGAGCTGAGGTGGAGGCTGTGGACTCCTACAAATACCTCGGGCTGTGGCTGGATAATAAACTGGACTGGACAACACACACCAGCCACCTGTGTGGGACGACACAAAGCAGGTTGTACTTCCTTAGGAGACTGCGGTCCTTCAACATCTGCAGCAAACTGCTGTGGATGTTTTACCAGGCTGTGGTTGCCAGCGTCCTCTTTTACACCGTGGTGTGCTGGGGGAGCAACACATCTAAGAAGAACACTTCCAGACTGGATAAACTGATCAGGCGGGCCGGCTCTGTTGTCGGCATGAAGCTGGACTCACTGGTGACGGTGGCAGAGAGGAGGGCACTGGACAAACTGCTGGACATTATTGACAATGCCAGCCACCCCCTGCACACCGTCATCAGCAACCAGAGGAGCCTGTTTAGTGGAAGGCTGCTCCTTCCCAAGTGTAGGACAAACAGACTCAAGAACTCCTTTGTCCCTCATGCCATCAGCCTCTACAACTCCTCACTTGGGGGGAGGAGGAAATAGAGAGAAGAGAACTCGCTGTGCAACAATAATCTGGACACTCTTCTTCTTTCTTTCTTTGTGCAATAACCTCATCAATCGTGCAATATTTTAATTAACTGTTAATCTAAGTCTGCCATAAACAGTCCTCTATATGTTCTATATGCATCCTCCATACAGTTCTCTACATTTATTTTATCTTGATCCTATTTTACTTGAATTTTACTTTATATATTTAGTTAGAGTTTACTGCTTAAGTTACGTAGTTTCACTGTTTACTGTAAAGAGTGTATTGTTTACTGTTTACTGTTTAATTTACATATTTAGATAAGAGTCTATTGTTTATCTTATATTGTATTCTTTTTCACTGTATGCTACTGGAAATTCAGTTTCCTTGAGGGAGTCATCCCAAAGGGATCAATAAAGTGCAGTCTAAGTCTAAGTCTAACTAAAGCTAATGTCTTGATTTTAGTCATTTTCAGACACACACTGCTTTGCTGGGAGTTAAAACAGCTTACTTTGCATTTGGTTACTTTATTATGAATAGTAGCGTTCTGATGACAAACTAACAGCAACATTAAGCTAAGTTAACTACCGTTAAATGAAGATATTTATACAACAAGTAGTTCCGACTGAGCGATCTGATTGGTCGACTAGACATTTCGAAAGAGCTCAAATCATCATGACAGCACACCTGAGTCATCACTAAAAATATCACTCCGTCATCTTCACATTGTCACATCCTGAAAATATATAACATGTAAACAAATACGAATAAATACACTGGAAGTCGACTTTAATAAAGTAATACATCTGAATTTCAAATTTCAACTTTCTTTAATGATTATACTGAATTTATACATTTACAGGATAAGAACATTTATTGACAGATTACCTCTGTTGACACATTTGTAATAAGATTTAAAAGACTGTTCATTTAAATAACTTTTCTTTGTTTTACTTTGAAAATCCTCTACTTTGACACGGCATGTTGTAGATTGATTGAATAATTTTGTGAAACAACAGAAGTTATTTAAAAGATAGCAACCCCTAAAATTGTAGACTTTAAATGTAGTTACACAGAATTTTTGGGATTTTAAATGTACAATATGTAAGATTGAATTCTAAGCTCGAATTCCAAACAGTGGAGCGAGATGTCCCCCCTCCCCAGACAACGCTCCCGCAGGGTCGTCCTGCACTAGTGAACCTTCACTAGTGCAGGACGAGTGAAACGTAACGTAAACATAACTATCTAAACTCTGATACTGATGTTTATTTCATGAATCAGCTTCTAAGTCGGAGTCTGACTCGCAATTTACGCTGTAAAATAGAAACACGAAGAAGTTTAGTTTGGTTTGTAATGAGAGAGAGAACACTGCTCGAGATACATATGCGGTAAATCAGACTGAGGGAGATTGTTTCATAGTGGTTATGTCCAGCACACATAACACAGAGAAAGGGCTGGCTCAATTCGTGGCAGTGGCAGCTAGTAGTGGCACTTCCCCACTGACCTGCCGCGGCAGTTGCCGGTGTCTGAGGCAGCGCCTCAATAATTTATGACACAGCAGATCCTTTTTATAATCTCTTCCACGTCGGAGAAGCAAAGTAAGCTGTTTGTTGTTGTTGTTTCCTTTATACACAGTTTATCACGGGATCTCGCGGTCTCACGTACGTTCAGGATTATCGCGTGATCTTGTGATCTCGTGTGAATACGGCTGGCTCGCAAGGCAGCGCTACGCTGCCGTCACGCGCCGGTGTGAATTGATGCCGGGCAGAGGACGGAGCAAAACCGCGGCACAGCTGTTCCGCGGCGCTAACGTCCCCGGTGTGAATAAGGTGTGAATAAGGTGTGAGGCAGCTGCCACTGACCTGCCGCGGCAACTGCTGCTGTTATGGGCATTTGTTTTCATCGTCGGTGTTGCATTAGACTCACTGGCAGTAGCATTTCTATTACGTGATTTCTGCATTAATTTGGTTTTAGGTTTTCTTAATTAATCTCTCAACCGCTGCCGCTGTGCGGGGCAGCTGAACTAAATACACCGTCAGCAGCTTCCACAAACGGCTGCACCCCCAAACTCCCATCCCCTCGGGTGATAGCCATCAAATACCACTCAAACTGAGCACTATCAAAACAGAGTTTGTGCACTATAAACTATAAAACAACAAAGGTATTTATTACGTTGAAAATTCAAATTGTTTTTAACAAAAGGAGGTGAGGAGCTAAAGGGAACAAAGGGCGAGTGGATGCTGTTTAAAAGAATAAATAAATATAACAAAAAGAGAACTCTAAACAGGGCCTATAATTTCTAGGTAAAACAAAACGAGAAAGAAAAACCTCACTATCTAACTTACTTATCCAAAACAAAAAACACATCAAAAACTGCACCCCTGACTAATGGGTCTAACAAAAAGCGTCCTTACGAGTGCAGTCAGTACTAACTAAACTAATCCCTTGCCCAGTCCCAAACGAAAATAACCTCCACAATTCATAAACGATTTAGCAATCACAATCTATCCAAACGAGGCGAGCTTAAGGACATGATGAAAAAAAAAGCCGCCTGAATGCTTTGGCGGCTGCCGTTTAAATGATCGGGATGCCGGCAATTGGGCCCTCTGATTGGCGGCACTGGGAGGGGCGCGCCACTCCCGGTCTTGCGCATCCTGGACGTGTCGCAGAACGTGGCCTCTGACGTTTAGGGCCAATCAGGCGCTGGCAGCCACCTCTGCTCTACATAGGGGAACACAGCACAAGAAACACACACACATAGCCTGGACTAAAAACCAGGCCGCACGGCGGCAGCCGTAACACTCTCCCAGCTGCTGTAACGTTGCTTGTTTTTTTATGTTTTTTTTGTACCTAACCTCTACGCCTGTTTCTGTCTCTCAGGTCTGGTAGAGTCCAACTCTGTCAAACTGCTGTGCTCACTTGCTTCCATCATTGTAGTGCGCTGTGTTTGCCGCAAATTTGTTTCATACCTGGCAACCCCGGATATCGAACACTCGAACAACTAATTGACCAGAATTATAAAGGCCAAAACATAAACAAAGAGATGGGCCGGGCAGTAAATTTGAAAATAAGACCATTTTGGCTGTCGGGTTTTTGTCAACAAGCAAGTATTTCAACTTAGCATGTTTCCTTAAGAACTGATGATATAGCATATTCATTTTATGATTTAATACAGTAAATATCTTACATATTGTACCTTTAACACGTTTTAGAGAATTTTTTTTACATCAAAAAATTGTAATTCTGCAAAAATTTGATTGTAAATTTACAAAGAATATATAAACAGAAAAGCTGTTATTTGACAGAAATTCACTGTTGAATTATGTACAGTACCTTACTGTTATTTTAGTGGAGACGACAACAAAAACAAGATTTGGTCTGCCAAACAAATCAATGTAAATGTGATTAAAGATTTCTTTCCAAAGTGCTGAGAACAGAATATCTTCAGACTCATGCAGTGGAAGAGAAACAACAACATACAAACATCATCAATACAAACGTTCAGCCAACATTTAGAGAACATAGACGTTTACAATTTCAGGACAAACTAAAGTCATCATGAGCAGTGATAGCCTCCATGGCTGAATAGACACAGGAAGGAGCTCCACCTAAAGAAACTCAAACATTTACACAACAACCAATGAGAAGAGGGCAAAGTACCGCCCACAATGTTTGATTGACAGGTGGAGAAATGTCACAACAATCAGCTGTCAGCAACAAACATGAAGACGAAATAACAGAATTTAACCCTTAAATGACTTCTGTCTATTTCAGTTTACACAACTCAGCAGATGATTCGAGATTAAGATAAAGTCCAGCATAGAGAGGCTGAGTGAACGTGGTCTGGACTCTGTGGAGGAGAGTCATGGTTTCAGAGACGCTGTAGAAGGACAGAATACCTGCACTGTGATCCAGGTACACTCCAACTCTGGAAGACCGAGGACCTGAGACGGGAGTTTGAACTTTGTTGTAACGAAAGTGATAACTGTTTGTGTCATATCTTCCTGCCCAAGATTTGTCATTTCGTCCAAATCCACATTCATCTGAGCTCCCTGCTCTGCTGATATTCTTGTATGTGACTACTACATCAACTCCTTTCCCTCTCCACTCCACCTCCCAGTAACAACGTCCAGTCAGACTCTCTCTACTCAGGACCTGAGGATAAAAAGTGAATCTGTCTGGGTGACGAGAATAAGACTGATGTTGTTTCATTCTTGTCACTTTTCTGTTCCCCTCAGATAATAACAGCAGTGTGTGTGCTGTGTTTTGATCCAGTGTGAGATCACGTGAACATTTTAAGAACTCAGCTCTGGTCTTGGGTTCTAGTTCTGGTCCTGACAGTGAAACATGGACTTCAGTCTCTGTCAGTGAGATGTTTGTCCATTGGTCCCTCAGAACGTTCTGTAGTTTATCTCTGAGTTCTGACACAGCAGCTGTCACATCCTCAAAGTACCTCAGAGGACGGATATTGATGCTGGATGAGTCTGTAGATTGGCTGAGTCGTGACAGTGAGGGGTAGTTGTGTAGAAACTGGTAGAGCACCTCTGTGTGTGAGAGCTGCTCCAGCTCAGCGTCTTTCCTCTTCAGCTCAGTGATCTCCTGCTCCAGCTTCTCCTGAAGCTCTTTGACTCGACTCATGTCAGTTTCCTGCTGGGATCTGACCTGCTGCTTCACATCAGACCTTCTCTTCTCCATGAGATGGATCAGCTCAGTGAAAATCTTCTCACTGTCCTCCACTGCTTTATCAGCAGAGCGATTGATAGCCTCCACCTCCTGCTGAAGCTTCTTCACATCTTTCTCTCTGTCCTGGATTCTCTGCTGGATGTTTTGTCGACTCACCTCGAGCTCTCTCTGCCTCTCAGTCCTCTCTGTAGCAGCTGAGACTGTGTCGTGGCCTTTATGTTCATCCATTGAGCAGACGATGCAGATACACTGCTGATCAGTGCGGCAGAAAATCTTCATCACCTTGTCATGACGGGAGCAGATGGTGTCCTGAAGCTTAGCAGAGGCTTCAACAAGTTTGTGTTTTTTAAAAGTCGGAGATTCATAGTGAGGCTGGAGATGTTGCTCACAGTACGAAGCCAGACAAACCAGACAGGACTTGAAGGCTTTCAACTTCCTCCCAGTGCAGACATCACAGGCCACATCTTCAGGTCCAGCATAGCAGTGATCAGCAGGAGCAGCTTGGAGTCCAGTCTTCTTCAGTTTTTCCGCTAAAGCTGTTAAAATGGTGTTTCTCTGCAGGACAGGCCTCGGTATGAACGTCTGTTGACACTGAGGACAGCTGTGGATTCCCTTCACATCCTCTTGATCCCAGTGGCTTTTAATACAGTTCATGCAGTAGTTGTGTCCACAGGAAGTAGCCACCGGATCCTTCAGTAGATCCAGACAGATCGAACAAGAGAAGGTTTCCCGGTCCAGCTGAACTCCTTTCTGCGCCATTTCACCTCTCAGTGTCGACAACTGTCTGAGTTTGACTTCCTCGTAGCTGAAACTAGTTTGAGCTCTGATTTAAACAACATGCGGCCTGTCAGCTGACACATCACCACATCTTGGTTCCACCCATCTTCAAACTGTATCTGAGGGGGAGGGAACAAGGAAACACATGAACAGAGTGGAGGTGGCCCTGTTTGAGAGCAGGAAGAAGAGGGAGGGCTTATCAAAAGCTGATTCAGTCCATGAAGAGGAGCGGCGCTCTGAATCTGAACTTTGTTTCCTCGTTTACACTGAAGCCTTTATTCATATAACACCTTTGAACACACAGTGACAAATGAAGCAGAACACAATAAAACAAACCACAATAACAACAATAACAATAAGTTAAAACTACAATTGAATAAAAATTAGAATAAAATGTGACAAAGATCATAAAGAGGTCAACTAAAGGCTCTTTTATAAAACTGCGTTTTTAAAAGTTGACACAAAGTTTGCAGCCCTGATCTCATCGAGCAGGTCAGTCCACATTCTCAGAGCCTGAACTGCAAAGTCTGCGTCACCTTTGTGTTTAAATCTGGACCAGAACAACCAGGACTGACACACCTGAGGATCTCAGGGAGCGAGAGAGGATATAGGGCACTAAAAGTTCAGCTGAATAACTCGGGACGAGGCCTCTCAGGACTTTAAAAGTAATCAGGAAAATGTTAAAATGAAATCTGTAGATAACTGGTAGTCAGTGTAAGGAAGCCAAAACAGATGTGATGTGATCATGTTTCTTTGCAGCAGTTTTGCATGAATTCAAGACAAGAGACAGATTTTTTTTACTGATGCCAGAGAGCAACGAGTTACAGTAATCTAGCCAGCTGGTTCTGAATGCATGAATGACAATTATCAGATTTTTAGCAGACAGAAATGATCTGATTGTTGAAATGTTTGTCAGGTGACAAAAACAGGACTGAACCATTGAATTGACATTTTTATCTGAGCTGAGCTTTTGATCAAAAAAGAACATCAAGGTTTCTGCAATGCTGAGTTATGGAAAAGAACTGAGAGCAAAGACTGTTTGAGATTTGATTAATTTCAGAATTTTGACCAAAGACCAATGTTTCTGTCTTATCAGCATTTAGCTGCAGGAAATTTTGTGGGCAGTTTCAAAGGTTGTCTGCATTCTGAAGTGATTAGACGGGTCACAGCTTAGATAGAGCTGGGTAACGTCTGTGTAAAGACGAATAATGTGACCTAGAGGGAGCATATAAATGGAGAACAGAATTGGACCTAGCATTGAGCCCTGAGGCACCCCACAGTGAAAAACACAGTCTGGCTGCATGGAAGTCTGTGTTACCATCAGGTGTTCATGTTGAGCATCAACTAAAGCCAATGTCTTGATTTTAGTCATTTTCAGATACACGCTGCTTTGCTGGGAGTGAAAACAGCTTACTTTGTATTTGGTTACTTTATTATGAATAGTAACGTTCTGATGTCAAACTAACAGCAACATTAAGCTAAGTTGACTACAGTTAAATGAAGATATTTATACAACAAGTAGTTCCGACTGAGCGATCTGATTGGTCGACTAGACATTTAGAATGAGCTCAAATCAGCATGACAGCACACCTGACTCATCACTAAAAATATTACTCCGCCATCTTTGTCACATCCTGAAAATATATAACATGTAAACAAATATGAATAAATACACTGGAAGTCGACTTTTAATAAAGTAATACATCTGAATTTCAAATTTCAACTTTCTTTAATGGTTATACTGAATTTATACATTTACAGGACAAGAACATTTATTGACAGATTACCTCTGTTGACACATTTGTAATAAGATTTAAAATACTGTTCATTTAAATAACTTTTCTTTGTTTTACTTTGAAAATTCTCTACTTTGACACGGCATGTTGTAGATTGATTGAATAATTTTTGTGAAATAACAGAAGTTATTTAAAAGATATCAACCCCTAAAATTGTAGACTTTAAATGTAGTTACACAGAATTTTTGGGATTTTAACACGTCATAGAGATTTTTTTTTTTACAGCAAAAAAATGCAATTCTGCAAAAATTTGATTGTAAATTTATAAAGAATATATAAACAGAAAAGCTGTTATTTGACAGAAATTCACTGTTGAATTATGTACAGTACCTTACTGTTATTTTAGTGTAGACGACAACAAAAACAACATTTGGTCTGCCAAACAAATCAATGTAAATGTGATTAAAGATTTCTTTCCAAAGTGCTGAGAACAGAATATCTTCAGACTCATGCAGTGGAAGAGAAACAACAACATACAAACATCATCAATACAAACGTTCAGCCAACATTTAGAGAACATAGACGTTTACATTTCAGGACAAACTAAAGTCATCATGAGCAGTGACAGCCTCCATGGCTGAATAGACACAGGAAGGAGCTCCACCTAAAGAAACTCAAACATTTACACAACAACCAATGAGAAGAGGGCAAAGTACCGCCCACAATGTTTGATTGACAGGTGAAGAAATGTCACAACAATCAGCTGTCAGCAATAAACATGAAGACAAAATAACAGAATTTAACCCTTAAATGATTTCTGTCTATTTCAGTTTACACAACACAGCAGAGGAATCATGATACATATGCAGTCCAGCATAGAGAGGCTGAGTGAACGTGGTCTGGACTCTGTGGAGGAGAGTCATGGTTTCAGAGACGCTGTAGAAGGACAGAATACCTGCACTGTGATCCAGGTACACTCCAACTCTGGAGGACCGAGGACCTGAGACGTGAGTTTGGACACTGTTGTAATAAAAGTTACAACCATTCGTTTCCCAATCTAACATCCAAGATTTGTCATTAAATCCAAATACACATTCATTTGAGCTTCCTGCTCTGCTGATATTCTTGTATGCGACTGCTACATAAACTCTTCTCCCTCTCCTCTCCACCTCCCAGTAACACCGTTCAGTCAGACTCTCTCTACTCTGGACCTGAGGCCACCAAGTGAATCTGTCTGGGTGACTAGAATAAGACTGTTGTTGTTTCATTGCTGTCACTTTTCTGTTCCCCTCAGATAATAACACCAGTGTGTTTGCTGTGTTTGGATCCAGTGTGAGTTCACGTGAATATCTTAAGAACTCAGCTCTGGTCTTGGGCTCTGGTTCTGGTCCTGACAGTGAAACATGGACTTCAGTCTCTGTCAGTGAGATGTTTGTCCGTTGGTCCCTCAGAACGTCCTGTAGTTTATCTCTGAGCTCTGACACAGCAGCTGTCACATCCTCAAAGTACCTCAGAGGACGGATATTGATGCTGGATGAGTCTGTAGATTGGCTGAGTCGTGACAGTGAGGGGTAGTTGTGTAGAAACTGGTTGTGGTCCTCTGTGTGTAAGAGCTTCTTCAGATCAACGTCTTTCCTCTTCAGCTCAGTGATCTCCTGCTCCAGCTTCTCCTGAAGCTCTTTGACTCGACTCACTTCAGTTTCCTGCTGGGATCTGACCTGCTGCTTCACATCAGACCTTCTTTTCTCCATGAGACGGATCAGCTCAGTGAAGATCTTCTCACTGTCCTCCACTGCTTTATCAGCAGAGCCATTGATAGCCTCCACCTCCTGTTGAAGCTCCTTCACATCTTTCTCTCTGTCCTGGATTCTCTGCTGGATGTTTTGTCGACTCACCTCGAGCTCTCTCTGCCTCTCAGTCCTTTCTGCTTCAGCTGAGACTGTGTCGTGGCCTTTATGTTCATCCATTGAGCAGACGATGCAGATACACTGCTGATCAGTGCGGCAGAAAATCTTCATCACCTCGTCATGACGGGAGCAGATGGTGTCCTGAAGCTTAGCAGAGGCTTCAACAAGTTTGTGTTTTTTAAAAGTCGGAGATTCATAGTGAGGCTGGAGATGTTGCTCACAGTACGAAGCCAGACAAACCAGACAGGACTTGAAGGCTTTCAACTTCCTCCCAGTGCAGAAATCACAGGCCACATCTTCAGGTCCAGCATAGCAGTGATCAGCAGGAGCAGCTTGGAGTCCAGTCTTCTTCAGTTTTTCCACTAAATCTGCTAACATGGTGTTTTTCTGCAGGACAGGCCTCGGTATGAAGGTCTGTCGACACTGAGGACAGCTGTGGATTCCCTTCTCATCCTCTTGATCCCAGTGGGTTTTAATACAGTTCATGCAGTAGTTGTGTCCACAGGAAGTAGCCACCGGATCCTTCAGTAGATCCAGACAGATTGGACAAGAGAAAGTTTCCCGGTCCAGATGAACTCCTTGCTGCGCCATTTCACCTCTCAGTGTTGATGACTGTCTGACTGTCACTTCCTCAGAAATGAAACTAGTTTGAGCTCTGATCCAAACAACATGTGGCCTGTCAGCTGACACGTCACCACATGTTCGTTACACCTATCTTCAAACTGTAGATCTGAGGGGGAGGGAACAGGGAAACACATGAACAGAGTGGAGCTGGCTGTGTTTGAGAGCAGGACGAAGAGGGAGGGCTTATCAAGAGCTGATTCATTCCAGGAAGAGGAGCGGCGCTGTGAATCTGAACTTTGTTTCCTCGTTTCCACTGAAGCCTTTATTCATATAACACCTTTGAACACACAGTGACAAATGAAGCAGAACACAATAAAACAAACCACAACAACAACAACAATAACAATTAGTGAAAAGCAACAATTCAATAAAAATTTGAATAAAATGTGACAAAGACCATAAAGAGGTCAACGAAAGGCTCTTTTATAAAAGTGCGTTTTTAGAAGTTGACAAAGTTTGCAGCCCTGATCTCGTCGAGCAGGTCAGTCCACATTCTCGGAGCCTGAACTGCAAAGTCCGCGTCGCCTTTGTGTTTAAATCTGGACCAGAACAACCAGGACTGACACACCTGAGGATCTCAGGGAGAGAGAGAGGATATAGAGCACTAAAAGTTCAGCTGAATAACTTGGGACGAGGCCTCTCAGGACTTTAAAAGTCATCAGTTAAATGTTAAAATCAACTCTATAGATAACTGGTAGTTGGTGTAAGGAAGCCAGAATACGTGTGATGTGATCATGTTTCTTTGCAGCAGAGTTTTGCATGAGTTCGAGACAAGAGAGGGATTTTTTACTGATGCCAGAGAGCAACGAGTTACAGTAATCTAGCCGGCTGGTTCTGAATGCATGAATGACAATTATCAGATTTTTAGCAGACAGAAATGATCTGATTGTTGAAATGTTTGTCAGGTGACAAAAACAGGACTGAACCATTGAATTAACATGTTTATCTGAGCTGAGCTTTGGATCCAAAAATGACACAGAGGTTTCTGCAATGCTGAGTTATGGAAAAGAACTGAGAGCAAAGACTGTTTGAGATTTGATTATTTTCAGAATCTTGACCAAAGACCAATGTCTCTGTCTTATCAGCATTTAGCTGCAGGAAATTTTGTGGACAGTTTCGAAGGTTGTCTGCATTCTGAAGTGATTAGACGGGTCACAGCTTAGATAGAGCTGGGTATCGTCTGCGTAAAGACGAATAATGTGACCGAGAGGGAGCATATAAATGGAGAACAGAATTGGACCTAGCATTGAGCCCTGAGGCACCCCACGGTGAAAAACACAGTCTGGCTGCACGGAAGTCTCTGTTACCATCAGGTGTTCATGTTGAGCATCAACTAAAGCTAATGTCTTTATTTTAGTAATTTTCAAATACACGCTGCTTTGCTGGGAGTGAAAACAGCTTACTTTGTATTTGCTTACTTTATTATGAATAGTAGCGTTCTGATGTCAAACTAACAGCAACATTAAGCTAAGTTGACTACAGTTAAATGAAGATATTTATACAACAAGTAGTTCCGACTGAGCGATCTGATTGGTCGACTAGACATTTCGAATGAGCTCAAATCATCATGACAGCACACCTGACTCATCACTAAAAATATTACTCCGCCATCTTCACATTGTCACATCCTGAAAATATATAACATGTAAACAAATATGAATAAATACACTGGAAGTCGACTTTTAATAAAGTAATACATCTGAATTTCAAATTTCAACTTTCTTTAATGATTATACTGAATTTATACATTTACAGGATAAGAACATTTATTGAAAGATTACCTCTGTTGACACATTTGTAATAAGATTTAAAAGACTGTTCATTTAAATAACTTTTCTTTGTTTTATTTTGAAAATTCTCTACTTTGACACGGCATGTTGTAGATTGATTGAATAATTTTGTGAAACAACAGAAGTTATTTAAAAGATAGCAACCCCTAAAATTGTAGACTTTAAATGTAGTTATACAGATTTTTTTGGATTTTAACATGTTTTAGAGATTTATTTTTTTTTAACAGCAAAAAATTGTAATTCTGCAAAAATTTGATTGTAAATTTACAAAGAATATATAAACAGAAAAGCTGTTATTTGACAGAAATTCACTGTTGAATTATGTACAGTACCTTACTGTTATTTTAGTGTAGACGACAACAAAAACAACATTTGGTCTGCCAAACAAATCAATGTAAATGTGATTAAAGATTTCTTTCCAAAGTGCTGAGAACAGAATATCTTCAGACTCATGCAGTGGAAGAGAAACAACAACATACAAACATCATCAATACAAACGTTCAGCCAACATTTAGAGAACATAGACGTTTACATTTCAGGACAAATTAAAGTCATCATGAGCAGTGATAGCCTCCATGGCTGAACAGACACAGGAAGGAGCTCCACCTAAAGAAACTCAAACATTTACACAACAACCAATGAGAAGAGGGCAAAGTACCGCCTACGATGTTTGATTGACAGGTGAAGAAATGTCACAACAATCAGCTGTCAGCAACAAACATGAAGACAAAATAACAGAGTTTAACCCTGAAATGACTTCTGTCTATTTCACTTTACACAACTCAGCAGTGGATCCAGGATAAATAAAAAGTCCAGCATAGAGAGGCTGAGTGAACGTGGTCTGGACTCTGTGGAGGAGAGTCATGGTTTCAGAGACGCTGTAGAAGGACAGAATACCTGCACTGTGATCCAGGTACACTCCAACTCTGGAGGACAGAGGACCTGAGACGGGAGTGTGGACTTTGTTGTAATAAAAGTTACAACTGTTTGTGCCACAGTCTAACATCCAAGATTTGTCATTGAATCCAAATCTACATTTATATGAGTGCCCTGCTCTGCTGATATTTTTGTATGCGACTGCTACACGAACTCCATCCCCTCTCCACTCCACCTCCCAGTAACAACGTCCAGTCAGACTCTCTCTCTTCAGGACCTGAAGCCAAAAAGTGAATCTGTCTGGGTGACGAGAATAAGACTGTTGTTGTTCCATTCTTGTCACTTTTCTGTTCCCATCAGATAATAACAGCCATGTGTTTGCTGTGTTTGGATCCAGTGTGAGTTCACGTGAATATTTTAAGAACTCAACTCTGGTCTTGGGCTCTGGTCCTGACAGGAAAACATGGACTTCAGTCTCTGTCAGTGAGATGTTTGTCCATTGGTCCCTCAGAACGTCCTGTAGTTTATCTCTGAGCTCTGACACAGCAGCTGTCACATCCTCAAAGTACCTCAGAGGACGGATATTGATGCTGGATGAGTCTGTAGATTGGCTGAGTCGTGACAGTGAGGGGTAGTTGTGTAGAAACTGGTTGTGGTCCTCTGTGTGTGAGAGCTTCTTCAGATCAGCGTCTTTCTTCCTCAGCTCAGTGATCTCTTGCTCCAGCTTCTCCTGAAGCTCTTTGACTCGACTCACTTCAGTTTCCTTCTGGGATCTGACCTGCTGCTTCACATCAGACCTTCTTGTCTTCATGAGACGGATCAGCTGAGTGAAGATCTTCTCACTGTCCTCCACTGCTTTATCAGCAGAGCGATTGATAGCCTCCACCTCCTGTTGAAGCTCCTTCACATCTTTCTCTCTGTCCTGGATTCTCTGCTGGATGTTTTGTCGACTCACCTCGAGCTCTCTCTGCCTCTCAGTCCTCTCTGTAGCAGCTGAGACTGTGTCGTGGCCTTTATGTTCATCCATTGAGCAGACGATGCAGATACACTGCTGATCAGTGCGGCAGAAAATCTTCATCACCTCGTCATGACGGGAGCAGATGGTATCCTGAAGCTTAGCAGAGGCTTCAACAAGTTTGTGTTTTTTAAAAGTCGGAGATTCATAGTGAGGCTGGAGATGTTGCTCACAGTACGAAGCCAGACAAAACAGACAGGACTTGAAGGCTTTCAACTTCCTCCCAGTGCAGACATCACAGGCCACATCTTCAGGTCCAGCATAGCAGTGATCAGCAGGAGCAGCTTGGAGTCCAGTCTTCTTCAGTTCCTCCACTAACTCTGCTAACATGGTGTTTTTCTGCAGGACAGGCCTCGGTATGAAGGTCTGTCGACACTGAGGACAGCTGTGGATTCTCTTCTCATCCTCTTGATCCCAGTGGCTTTTAATACAGTTCATGCAGTAGCTGTGTCCACAGGAAGTAGTCACCGGATCCTTCAGTAGATCCAGACAGATCGAACAGCAGAATTTCACCTCGTTTGTCTGATTTCCTTGCTGCGCCATTTCACCTCTCAGTGTCGACGACTGTCTGAGTTTGACTTCCTCAGAAATGAAACTAGTTTGAGCTCTGATCTAAACAACATGCGGCCTGTCAGCTGACACGTCACCACATGTTGGTTACACCCATCTTCAAACTGTATCTGAGGGGGAGGGAACAAGGAAACACATGAACAGAGTGGAGCTGGCTGTGTTTGAGAGCAGGAAGAAGAGGGAGGGCTTATCAAGAGTTGATTCATTCCAGGAAGAGGAGCGGCGCTCTGAATCTGAACATTGTTTCCTTGTTTACACTGAAGCCTTTATTCATATAACACCTTTGAACACACAGTGACAAATGAAGCAGAACACAATAAAACAAACCACAATAACAGCAATAACAATAAGTGAAAAGCAACAATTGAATAAAAAATTAGAATAAAATGTGACAAAGATCATAAAGAGGTCAACTAAAGGCTCTTTTATAAAAGTGTGTTTTTAAAAGTTGACACAAAGTTTGCAGCCCTGATCTCGTCGAGCAGATCAGTCCACATTCTCAGAGCCTGAACTGCAAAGATCTTTTACTGATGCCAGAGAGCAACGAGTTACAGTGATCTCGCCGGCTGGTTCTGAATGCATGAATGACATTTATCAGATTTTTAGCAGACAGAAATGATCTGATCGTTGAAATGTTTGTCAGGTGACAAAAACAGGACTGAACCATTGAATTAACATGTTTATCTGAGCTGAGGTTTTGATAAAAAATAGACACAGAGGTTTCTGCAATGCTGAGTTATGGAAAAGAACTGAGAGCAAAGACTGTTTGAGATTTGATTATTTTCAGAATCTTGACCAAAGACCAATGTCTCTGTCTTATCAGCGTTTAGCTGCAGGAAATTTTGTGGGCAGTTTTGAAGGTTGTCTGCATTCTGAAGTGATTAGACGGGTCACAGCTTAGATAGAGCTGGGTATCGTCTGCGTAAAGACGAATAATGTGACCTAGAGGGAGCATATAAATGGAGAACAGTATTGGACCTAGCATTGAGCCCTGAGGCACCCCACAGTGAAAAACACAGTGTGGAGCAGTTAAAAGCTGCTACACTTTTGAAAACAATTCAGTCTTTAGTTGTAAAAGTCTTCTTGGCTCCAAACGCTTCATCAAATTCTGATCAGTTTTCTTTTACTGATCCATCGTCTGTACAGCCAATGAATGGTTGTGAATCACTTTTTTTAATTTGAGCGCGAGCGGTCTGGAGATGTCACGTCAGTCTGGCTGAACGGAAGCCTTTCTTACCATCATGTGTTCATGCTGAGCATCAACTAAAGCTAATATCTTGATTTTAGTCATTTTCAAATACATGCTGCTTTGCTGGGAGTGAAAACAGCTTACTTTGTATTTGGTTACTTTATTATGAATAGTAGCGTTCTGATGTCAAACTAACAGCAACATTAAGCTAAGTTGACTACAGTTAAATGAAGATATTTATACAACAAGTAGTTCCCACTGAGCGATCTGATTGGTCGACTAGACATTTAGAATGAGCTCAAATCATCATGACAGCACACCTGACTCATCACTAAAAATATTACTCCGCCATCTTCACATTGTCACATCCTGAAAATATATAACATGTAAACAAGTATGAATAAATACACTGGAAGTCGACTTTAATAAAGTAATTCATCTGAATTTCAAATTTCAACTTTCTTTAATGATTATACTGAATTTATACATTTACAGGATAGGAACATTTATTGACAGATTACCTCTGTTGACACATTTGTAATAAGATTTAAAAGACTGTTCATTTAAATAACTTTTCTTTGTTTTACTTTGAAAATTCTCTACTTTGACACGGCATGTTGTAGATTGATTGAATAATTTTGTGAAACAACAGAAGTCATTTAAAAGATAGCAACCCCTAAAATTGTAGACTTTAAATGTAGTTCCCAGAATTTTTGGGATTTTAACACGTTTTAGAGATTTTTTTTTTACAGCAAAAAAATTGTAATTCAGCAAAAATTTGATTGTAAATTTACAAAGAATATATAAACAGAAAAGCTGTTATTTTACAGGAATTCACTGTTGAATTATGTACAGTACCTTACTGTTATTTTAGTGTAGACGACAACAAAAACAACATCTGGTCTGCCAAACAAATCAATGTAAATGTGATTAAAGATTTCTTTCCAAAGTGCTGAGAACAGAATATCTTCAGACTCATGCAGTGGAAGAGAAACAACAACATACAAACATCATCAATACAAACGTTCAGCCAACATTTAGAGAACATAGACGTTTACATTTCAGGACAAACTAAAGTCATCATGAGCGGTGATAGCCTCCATAGCTGTGTCTGAATTCAGGGGCTGCATCCTTCGAAGCACGCATTTGAAGGCTGATTACGTGACTACACCGCGCGAAGGTTGTCCCAATTCGAAGCTGTGAATTCGCTTCACATCCTCTTGATCCCAGGAGGTTTTAATACAGTTCATGCAGTAGTTGTGTCCACAGGAAGTAGTCACCGGATCCTTCAGTAGATCCAGACAGATCGAACAAGAGACGGCTTTCCGGTCCAGCTGAACTCCTTTCTGTGCCCTTTCACCTCTCAGTGTCAACGAGTTTGACTTCCTCAGAAATGAAACTAGTCTGAACTGTCATCTAAACAACATGCGGCCTGTCAGCTGACACGTCACCACATGTTGGTTCCACCTATCTTCAAACTGTAGATCTGAGGGGGAGGGAACAAGGAAACACATGAACAGAGTGGAGCTGGCTGTGTTTGAGAGCAGGAAGAAGAGGGAAGACTTTCCTTTTTGATAGAGCTTATAGTTAGGGCTGGCTCAGGTCATACCTTAGTTATGCTGCTATAGGACTAGACTGCCGGGGGACTCCCCCTCCCCCTGTCTGTCTGTCTGTCTCTCTCTCTCTTTCAGGGTTATGCCTAGTCAGGCACGGTATTGGTTGAAGATGCAGTCACATCTCCCTTTACTGAAAACTCACTCTCTCTCTCTCTCTCTCTCTCTCTCTCTCACCATCACCACCACCATCTGTAAACATACATGTCTGTCATACATGTACATTAATGCATGTTACTAACTAAACTTCTTCCATGGAGTTTCTGTGCTCTCTCGTCCAGCAGGTGCTCGTCAGTGTTGGGAGTAACGGCGTTTAAGTATAACGGCGTTACTAACGGCTTTTCAGTAACGGAGTAATCTAATTAATTACTTTTCCCATCGTTGCAACACCGTTATCGTTACTGAGAATGTAAAGTGGCGCGTTACTACAATTTGGTTGAATGAAGCGCGAGGTGTCGAGCTTTGGCTACATCAGCTGCCTGGAGAGAGCAGGAGTGGGGATGATGATGACACCGTTGCAAATGCGATGATGATTGGCTGGGTGGGTGGATGCCCTGCTCACGCTGTCTCACTGCACGCTCTGACTTCCACCTATGTGTGGCAGGGTGTCCCCTCTCACCCCTATTTCTTTGAAATTGAGGTGTATTAAATCACAGTGGCTTTCTACCTTTGCTCCCCGCCCACTGTGTGTCATCACAAAATCGTCATCCCTCGTTTTGACCACAGGGCGGGGCCGTAAGTAATATAGGTGGGAGAGACTCATTTCTCAGATGTGTCTTATCCGGGGCAGACTCTGGTGTGGGCAGCGTGGCTTGGTTTGGCGTGGGCAGCGTGGCGTAGTTTGGCGTGGCCGTCGTGGGGCCTAGTGAGGCGCAGCATTACTTTTCATACTCGTAAGTAAGTTTATAGCAGTGTTTGGAGTTGGGCATGTGTGGCTTGTTGGTGGTGGCTGATGTGCTCTTTGATCACCGTAGAGTCGGCCGGTTGGCTGGCTGGACGTTGTTGCTGCAGGGACGCTGCTTCAGCGTGCCGTGTGTGTGGTGGTCCAGGTGCTGAATGCCGTGCGTTTTGCGACTCGCTCCGTTGTGCATCATCAGTGTCGGCATATTTGCTGATTGAGGCTGGAAGTGGGGGAGCGCCACGCCGGTGCGTAATTTCTCATGCCTTGTGTGCCATTCAAGTTCTACGGTAGGCTGTTTCATTTGTTTACTGCCTTTGCATACATGTGCCTTGCTTAACTGGTCGTAAATATGACTCTGCACCTCTGATTTGTTAACAGTTAAAGCTGCATCGTGGTGATATTGACGTCTCCACGTCCCGCCAGTGGTGTACCTGCCGGAGCGGGCCTTTATGCGCTCCCAGGTTATCTGCTGCTGTTCTGTCTGGGTTGGATTTATTAGTGCCGGTTGTCAGTCTAGTGATTGTTAACTGTTGTTTTTTTTGTTGTTTTTTTCTTTCTTGTGTGTGCGTGTGTGTGTGGGTGTGCGCGTTCGTTCGTGTGGGCCAATTGTTGGGTCCATAGATTCCTGTCCATCACTGATTCTGTCTGGTGCTGGACAGTGATTGTTATATAATGTGTTGTTTTTTTTAATAATCTGACCAAATCACTAAATCCTGTGTGTGTCAGTGGGTGCGCTATTTAAGACCCAGTACTTTTGATGTGAACGCTCTGGCCCAATATTTTGTATTCGGGCAATATTGTGTGTCATACCTGTGTGTTGCATTGCCTAATAGTGTTTCTCTCCTTTTTTTCGGACAGAAGCTGTTGGTGCTGCTGGTGCGAGTGGCTGGCTGATGTTGGTGGTGGTCGTCCCCTTTCACTATCCTGTACAGTAGTGCACTTGGGTGTCAATAATTTTTGTGTGGTTTTCTTTTTTTCACGCGTGGTGCATCATAACAATTAAGGAACCCTCTCCCCTTTTCCCACTCAGCAAGTCCTCGACCGGTGAGCCCTCAACTTCCTGTACCTCGTATTTAAAAGGCAATATAGGCCACATTTTAAAGAAAAAGTATTTATCTTGGGCCATAGTGTATTGTTGGTAGACTGTATTTGACAACCAGAGCTATAATATTTATCTATTTTTATAATTGCTCTGTGACTAATAAACTTTGTATGTTTTGGAATCACGTCAGTGCCTGTGTCTCTCGAACCTGTGTCCTGTGGTGGATCATAGACTGATTGTCCCTATATTAATTCCTTGGGGTGAAATTCCCCTAGGTGGCGTTGTCGGTTTATTACTTTAATATAAATTAGAATACCCTCGTAGCCTTGCCACCTATGACTACCTCTGAACACACAGGACTGCGACAACGTCGACGAGCAAGGGAAATTCAAAGGTAGCGTTCTCCAACTGGAAGTACCGGCACTACTTCTCCCTCGTTGAAATTAAAGGCAAGAATGTATATGTATCATGCACGCTATGCCCAGGAAAAAAGATTTTATCCACGTCTGCCGCAAGCAACTCTAACCTTATGAAGCACCTCACATCTACACATGCTAACACGACACTTGTTGCTGCTGCTAACCCAACCCCAAGCCCAAATGCAGCTAGCGTGAGCTCCAGCGAAGGAGACGGAGCCACTCTGTTAAAACGACAAGCAACGAGCAAATACTGTATATAGTGTTGTTATTCTTCAGTCAGTTAATATAAACATCTTTGATGTTAAAGATGTTATAGAACGTAATAGCGTTATTATAGAACATAAAAAATAACGTCACAGTTACTTTGCTGAGTAACTAATTACTTTTACAGTGTGGTAACTGAGTTACTAACTCAATTACTTTTTGGCAGAAGTAATTTGTAACTGTAACTAATTACTTTTTTAATGTAAGATGACCAACACTGGTTCTCGTGGATTGTGACTGCTGCTGTGGTCCTGCATGACGTCCACTACATATATTATTTCTGTCATTCATGTTACCATACCTCCATTACAGTTTATAGCTAGTTAATGATTTACTGCTGCTGTGCATCTGTGTCTCTCTATCTCTATCACAGGTTCCACTGCTACTGTAATCATTTTATCATTCATTGTAATCCATTGTCATTTTTCTTTGTAATTGTACAAAATGTTTCTGCTGACTTGTTGACTGTACACGTGACATCTATTGCACGTCTGTCCGTCCTGGGAGAGGGATCCCTCCTCTGTGGCTCTTCCTGAGGTTTCTTCCACTTTTTTTCCTGTTAAAAGGGTTTTTTGTGGGCAAGTTTTTCCTCACTCGAACCGAGGGTCTAAGGACAGAGGGTGTCACTCCCTGTACAGATTGTAAAGCCCTCAGAGGCAAAATGTATTTTGTGACTTTGGGCTATACAAATAAAATCTGATTTGATTTGATCAAGAGCTGATTCATTCCAGGAAGAGGAGCGGCGCTCTGAATCTGAACTTTGTTTCCTTGTTAACACTGAAGCCTCTATTCATATAACACCTTTGAACACACAGTGACAAATGAAGCAGAACACAATAAAACAAACCACAATAACAATAACAATTAGTGAAAAGCAACAATTCAATAAAAGTTAGAATAAAATGTGACAAAAATCATAAAGAGGTCAACTAAAGGCTCTTTTATAAAAGTGCATTTTAGCAGCAACAAACATGAAGACAAAATAACTGAATTTAACCCTTAAATAACTTCTGTGTATTTCAGTTTACACAACTCAGCAGAGGATTCAAGATGAGGAAGAAGTCCAGCATACAGAGGCTTTAATAAAATGTGACAAAGACCATAAAGAGGTCAACTAAAGGCTGTTTTATAAAAGTGCTTTTAAAAGTTGACACAAAGTTCGCAGCCCTGATCTCGTCGAGCAGGTGAGTCCACATTCTCAGAGCCTGAACTGCTTCTGCGTCTGCGTCACCTTTGTGTTTAAATCTGGACTAGAACAACCAGGACTGACACACCTGAGGATCTCAGGGAGCGAGAGAGGATATAGGGCACTAAAAGTTCAGCTGAATAACTCGGGGCGAGGCCTCTCAGGACTTTAAAAGTCATCAGTAAAATGTTAAAATGAACTCTGTAGATAACTGGTAGTCGGTGTAAGGAAGCCAGAATAGGTGTGATGTGATCATGTTTCTTTGCTGCAGAGTTCTGCATGAGGTCAAGACAAGAGAGGGATTTTTTTTACTGATGCCAGAGAGGAAAATTTAATTTCTTGCTGCCTCGCAATCTCGGGGGGTCCTGACCGTCGCTTTGGGAAGCAGTGTTCTAGGCAATGACCACCTATACATATATTAATGTCAATCATACCTATGACCTCCTGGCCATGGCATTCTCCTCCTTACTAGCGCGGCGGTTGATTCTGCTCAACTGGAATAATGCTGCTCCACCCACACACATCTCATCAAGAGTATCATGTGTAACCTCAAGTTAGAAAAGATCAGGTTTACTGTTAATGGCGCTCTTCAGAACTTTCAAAAGACATGGGATGACTTTATTGGATTTGTAAAGCAATTAGATGGGCTTCAATTAGAGTGATAAACTTTCAGCTGACCCTTTATAACTTCATGTACTCTGGTCGAGGACGATTAATTCAACGCGCAACTGGACCCTCAGACCTGTGACTTTCATTGATGTTCTACGGCCTGATTTAATTATATAGTTTTTAGTTTTTAGTTTTTATTTGTAGTTCTATTTCTTATTTCTTTAAAACATTTTATTTCTATCTTTTACTTCTTGTATACACTGTTGCCTGTAAAGTTTTAAGAACATTTTTTGTACCTTGTTGTCATGACATGTCATTTTGTCATATTTTGTTCGGAACTAGAGTGTGACCTCCTGTCTTTCTGAGGATCTTTGTCTAGGTGCCTTTTTGACCAAGATGGTTTCAATCCAGCTGATTGGGATGAGGCCCATTTAAGAAACTATTGTTCTCCACCACGTGCTCTGAGAATGATTTCATCACGGTCGTGTTGATATTGAGGATTTGCTCACTTCGTGTTACAAGTCACCTTTGGATGTTGTCACCCTGTTTCATCACACTGTTTTTGGTTAGTATAACTAGTTAGCATTAGTAATTGACTTTTTGTTGTCTCTGTTTGCGTAGTGTTTAGGTAGCTCCAAAGCTAGTTTGTTTTGTTTGTGAATTTGAGTTCAGTCTGAAGAGAAGCGACATTTTCCAATTTGTGTTTATTGTATTAAAATCAGCAATAAACTGTCTGTGCTTGTGACTATCAACAAGTGTAGATGCTCCTTATGTTACACTCCCTACACCGACACAGGGACGTAACGTCCGTCTTCTCATGAAATGATGACAGAGTGATTTATTCTTGTTGAAGTGTAACTTCTCAAAACTTTATTGATCGATCTCTTCCAGTGAGAATTAAACCACAATGAGCCGAGGAATGTGTCTGCAAACAGAATTATTCCAACTTTACAAGCAACAGTGAAGTTCTTTTTCTAACTTCGCTCGGTGTTTCACTATGGGAATCGCTTCTGGCGAGACCATTACGGAAGCTCCAATGACACAACGTCTGTCTCTGACAGACAGGTCGACGTGTGAGGGAGGCCCCGCCCCCTCTATATACCACGGCCGACCGCCCCGTCCGGGCCATTCTCGCTTTCTTCCTCAGAGGAATTACGAGAGCTCCCTCAGTGCATCCAGTGGTCGAGTTGGTTGCTAGCTTAACTGCTATCAGACGTCCCGTTAAGGGAAACGTTGCCTAGCGCGGCACCGACAGACTCTGGACTGTGCTGACGTTTACTCATAGTGGGATTGCGACCGCGTTGTGGCGAGCTTCCCGACAGGTCACCAGGTGCTCACCTACCGGGTGTCCTGTGATAACTCCGGGCTACGTTCACTCGAGCTCGGCTAGGTGCTCACATTAGCTTGTGAGCCACCGTCATTCGGAGCATAGTTAACGCGTAGCGGCGGACTATTCTCCACACCACAGGTTATAGTTAGGCTCACACCGACTATATACCCCGTTAAATATAAATTTTAAACTAGGCTCACCCCTAGTTCCACATTTCTCCCCCAGTTGGCATGTCTGTCCCCGCAGCCCCTGTCATAGGTGCCGGGCAGAAGGAGGGGAAGGGCTCTTCCCGCCGTTGCCCCACGTCATGTGGAGCAACGATTTCGGGCAGAGACCCCCACCCTATGTGCATTGTGTGCATGGGAGCTAAGCACGCTCAGGCGGCGCTAGCGGACCCGCAGGTTTGTACACATTGCTCCGCCATGCCGGTAAAAATCCTGGAGAGGAGATTGAGAGTGGCTGTGACAGGTACTGACGGCAAGGACCCCTCCCTCGCCGCTTCAGATACTGACATCCACGCTGCCCATCAGCCGCAAGCCCCGAGGGACTGGGCGGACTCGATGGAGGAGTTTGAGCCCATACCCCCGCTGTTCGAAGGTGTCTTCGGGCGGGAGGGAGACGACGATGCAGACGGTGAGACCTGTTCTGACATCCTCGACTTGGATGACATGGAGGAAGGAGAGGAGGACTCTACCTTCCCCACGCAATCCAGACCCCCTAGCTCAACCGAAGCAGCCGCTCCGGTGGATAACAACCTGTACGAGGTTTGCAAACGAGCCGCGGCTAAACTGAATATCCCCTGGCCGGTGGCTCAGGACACGGAGGGGGCGACGAGGGACCTGTACGACGGGAAAAGCCTCCCTCCGACCCGCCCTCCGGCCAAGCAGCTGCTCCCGGCGGTCCCGGCCTGCATGGCCGAGATGAGTCGGTTCTGGTCGAGCCCGTTCAAGAGCAAGGTAACCACACAGGGCTACTCCAAGCTAGAGGTGCATGGCATGGCGGAGCTAGGGCTGGCCGAACCCCCGGCTGTGGAGCCTTCACTGGCCTACCACCTCCACCCGAGCCGCCGATCCCTCTCAGCGTCTTCGCACATCTCCCTGCCCGGTAAAACGGAGCGTACAGCAGCAGGTGTGTATCAGCGTATGTACAAATATGCTGCACAGTCGGTCTGCTCGCTAAACGCCGTCACGCTGTTGTCGGCTTATCAAGCGGAGATGTTGGAGGAGATGGGCCGTCAGTTGGATTCGGGGGTCCTGAACCCGGTGCTGTGGGACGAAATCTGTGTGGTTAACGACCTCCTCCTGCGCTCCTCCCGCGGAGCTGTGCAGGGCTGTGGGCGCATCATGGGCCTGGCAGTCGCGGGAGAAAGGGCTCTGTGGCTCTCTCTGTCAGGACTGGGTGACACTCAAAAAGCGGAGGTCATGGACGCCACCTACGACCCCACCAAGGGTCTCTTCGGCCCAGCTCTGGAGAAAATGCGGGAAACCAGCACACAGAGAAAGCAGGAGGGTGAGGCATTCGAGCTGTGTTTGCCTCGAAAGCAGATCCCGCGGCCCCCACCGCGCACCGGTTTCGCTGCAGCGGCCGCAGCAGCGAGAGGAAGACAGGGGGAGGCGAGACCGGCTCCCAGACCGGGTCCCGGTCGCGGCGATCAGCAGCCGAGAGCGGGGAATAACAAGCCCTGGGGCAAGCACTCTTTCGCCGCGGTGGCGGCGAAACGCCGCTCTCCCCAACCCCCCGGCGATGGGAAGAAGCGGTCTACCTGATGCGCCATGCCCCTCATCACCTGTTCCTCCTCCGGCAAAGAGGAGGAGAGAGGAGTTCAGAGCTGCGGCTCCGGTTCGGGTTTCAGGAGCCAGCAGCCGCGGCCTCCCCCCGCTAGTTCAGAAAGACGGGGGAGAGAGACTGTCACGTTCGCACCGCGGTGCGCAGTTCGACAAGTGTCGCCAAGCACCTGTCGTTCACTGCAGCCAAGAGCTGTCCCCCCGGGTGTCACCAAACACTCATTTTCAAATTCCCGTGTTCACAGAAATAAATCTGACATCCCCGCAGCCAGGCCAAGAGCCGAGGGCGGGTTGTCCCACACAAAAAATATTGAATCAAACACCGGGCAGCCCAGGGAGGGAGGTTCATACCCCCTCCTGGCCAACAGAGGCCGCCTTCGCCCCTCTGGAGAGAGGGCCCCTGGCTGTTCAGGTGGAAAACTGGCGCGCATGCGCAGTGAATACATGGGTCATGTTGTCTGTATCCCGGGGATACAGGCTTCAGTTTGCTACAAAACCACCGAGATTCAGCGGTGTTTTGATGTCAGTAGCAGAGGGGGAAGCTGCACAGGTGTTACAGAACGAAATCGATTCTCTTTTACTCAAAAGAGCAATCAGAGTGGTCCCGATCGAGGAGAGTCAACAGGGATTTTACTCCCGTTACTTCCTCATTCAAAAGAAAGGGGGCTCACTGCGTCCCATTCTGGATCTGCGTGTGTTAAACAGTCATCTGAGGAAATACACGTTCAGAATGTTAACAATAAAAGTGTTGTGTCAGTCTATCCGCCCCGGCGACTGGTTTGCCACAATCGATCTAGCAGATGCATATTTTCACATCGAGATTTTCCCTGCACACAGGAAATTCCTCAGGTTTGCTCACCGGGGCATAGCCTACGAATACCGAGTGCTCCCGTTTGGTCTCTCGCTGGCTCCACGCGTTTTCAGCAAATGTGTGGAAGCAGCATTGTCTCCGTTAAGGAGCAGAGGTATCAGAATATTTTCGTACATAGACGATTATCTGATATGCTCTCATTCACGGGAGCAGGCGCTCAGGGATGTGGTGACAGTGACGTCTCACCTCAGTGGCCTGGGTTTCACAATAAACTGGGCCAAAAGCCAAGTGCTGCCTGCACAATGCATCTCCTATCTGGGTCTCATTATAGACTCCCTGAGATATCGTGCCACGCTATCGGAGGAGAGGCTACAGTCGTTCAATCAGTGTCTGGCCCGGTTTCAACCGGGGACAGCGGTGCAGTTCAGACTGTGTCTACGGCAGCTGGGTCTAATGGCATCGGTCATTTCAGTAGTGAGGCTGGGCCTCCTGCTGATGAGGGATGTGCAGAGATGGGTAGCATCGTTAAGACTGTGTCCCCGCCGTCACCTCTCTCGCTTGGTGACAGTTTCTCCAGAGTGCACGGCAGCTCTCCATCAGTGGAGAAATCCGGCGATTTTCTCGCAGGGTGTCAGCCTGGGGGCGGTGGCGTCAAGGGTTGTCATAACAACGGACGCGTCCATGACAGGTTGGGGAGCGACATTCAAGGGCAGAGCAGTGAATGGCATCTGGTCAGCCGAGCTGGCTCAGGTGCATATAAACTATCTCGAGTTGATGGCAGTATTTCTGGCCTTAAAACATTTTCTCCCTCATCTGAGAGGGCAGCATGTGCTGGTGAAATCCGACAACTCCACGGTGGTGGCATACGTGAACCGTCAGGGAGGCACGCGCTCTCCACGGCTTCACAAGCTGGCACGGAAAATAATTCTGTGGGAGCGTCTCTCGGCTCGGGTCGCTGCGGGCGACGCACGTAGCAGGAGTGCTGAACAGAGGCGCAGATCTCATGTCAAGAGGAAACCCTCTGTTCGGGGAATGGAAACTCCATCCCCAGGTGGTGAGCCAGCTGTGGCAGAGATACGGCCGGACGTCCTGCTGTACGCATTTCCTCCTCTCAGTCTGATCTCCCCCACACTGACCAGAGTGAGGAGTCAGGGCCTGTCGCTGATTTTGATAGCCCCACGGTGGCCGTCCAAACGCTGGATAGCGGAGATAGTTCAGTTACTATCAGGCCAACCTTGGCCCCTGCCGCTGCGCAGGGACCTCTTGTCTCAGGCCGGGGGAGAGATTTACCACCCCCGTCCAGAGCAGGTGGATCTCTGGGCTTGGCCCGTGAGAGGCTAAATTTGGGCACTGTTGGACTGCCTCAGAACGTGATCGACACTATTCAGTGTGCGAGGGCTTCATCCACTCGCTCATTATACAGTTGTAAGTGGCGAGTGTTTGAGGAGTGGTGTGAGGCCAGACGTATTGTTTCTTTTCAGTGCTCAGTGAGAGACATTCTCTGTTTTCTCCAAGACCTGCTGGAAAAGGGTAAAGCCTTTTCCACAATCAAGGTGTATCTGGCCGCTATTTCAGCATGCCACATAGGCTTGGGTGATAAGCCGGCGGGCCAGCATCCGTTGGTATGCCGCTTTATGAACGGAGTGCGCCGGAAACTGCCAGTTTCTAGGCCTATGGTGCCATTATGGGACTTGGCGGTTGTGTTAGACGCTCTCTCTCAACACCCATTTGAACCTTTGGAGGTCGTGGGTCTGAAGTTTTTGTCACTCAAGACCGCTCTCCTCCTCGCTTTGACTACTGCGAAGCGAGTTAGTGATTTACAGGCGCTGTCAACCCGCCCGGCTTGCTTGCAGTTTGCGCCGGGCTTGTCAAAGGTATGTTTACGGCCCAAACCGGCGTTCACACCTAATCTGCCTACAGATGCCCCACAGTGGAATTAAAGGCGTTTCATCCTCCGCCGTTTGGGTCAGCGGAGGAGGGCAGATTGAACACTCTGTGCCCTGTGCGTGCGTTAAGTGTGTATGTGAACAGGTCTTGGGCCACGCCCCACAAGGGGAAGCCACTGTCCCGACAGAGACTGTCACATTGGATTGTGGATGCTATAGGGCTAGCTTACAGGTGCAGGGGCCTGCAGCCCCCGGCAGGTTTGAAAGCACACTCCACCAGGAGCATGGCTACGTCATGGGCTCTGTTTAAAGGAATTAGGGTGGAGGACATTTGGGCGGCGGCGAGTTGGGCTTCACCACACACTTTCGTGAGATTCTATAGGTTGGATGTCTCAGGTCCATCCCTAGCTCACGCAGTGCTGGAGTCTGGTGCTTCAGAAACTGGTTGATGTCATCCGAGTCTGGGTCAGGAGCCAGATGACTTCGGGAGATCATGCATTCCGGGAGTGGTCTATATCTCCCATAGTGAAACACCGAGCGAAGTTAGAAAAAGAACGTTGGGTTACTTAACGTAATCCCTGGTTCTTTGATAACAGAGTGAGGTGTTTCACCAACAATTCCCTCCTTGCATGTATGAGGGAAGAAACCGATAAGAATGGCCCGGACGGGGCGGTCGGCCGTGGTATATAGAGGGGGCGGGGCCTCCCTCACACGTCGACCTGTCTGTCAGAGACAGACGTTGTGTCATTGGAGCTTCCGTAATGGTCTCGCCAGAAGCGATTCCCATAGTGAAACACCTCACTCTGTTATCAAAGAACCAGGGATTACGTTAAGTAACCCAACGTTTTCCATTTATAAAAATCTTAGCACAGGTTTAATCAATATATCTCTAAAGACCGATAAATCCTTTTTATTGACAAAGTGCACAAACTAAATATTGTTTCTCAAAAAGCGACAAGTGACAGAAATCAGAATCTCACATATGTCCAAGAAGAGAATGAATCATCTCCTCATTGATTATGATCAAGGTCTTTACAGTTTGAGAAGAAATCAGACTTCCTCATTTGTACGTCGATCTAGACGACAACAAAAACAACATTTGGTCTGCCAAACAAATCAATGTAAATGTGATTAAAGATTTCTTTCCAAAGTGCTGAGAACAGAATATCTTCAGACTCATGCAGTGGAAGAGAAACAACAACATACAAACATCATCAATACAAACGTTCAGCCAACATTTAGAGAACATAGACGTTTACATTTCAGGACAAACTAAAGTCATCATGAGCAGTGATAGCCTCCATGGCTGAACAGACACAGGAAGGAGCTCCACCTAAAGAAACTCAAACATTTACACAACAACCAATGAGAAGAGGGCAAAGTACCGCCCACAATGTTTGATTGACAGGTGAAGAAATGCCACAACAATCAGCTGTCAGCAACAAACATGAAGACAAAATAACAGAATTTAATCCTTAAATGACTTCTGTCTATTTCACTTTACACAACTCAGCAGAGGATCCAGGATAAATAAAAACTCCGGCATAGAGAGGCTGAGTGAACGTGGTCTGGACTCTGTGGAGGAGAGTCATGGTTTCAGAGACGCTGTAGAAGGACAGAATACCTGCTCTGTGATCCAGGTACACTCCAACTCTGGAGGACCGAGGACCTGAGACGGGAGTTTGGACATTGTTGTAATAAAAGTTATATCTGTTTGTGTCACAATGTAACA
>CAMPSB010000277.1:0-24496 GCA_946959425.1 Argyrosomus regius | reverse complement strand
GTGTGTGTCCTCAGTGAAGTGTATCAGTCTCTGCAGTAGCTTCCAGCTGCAGCAGTCAGTTCAGTTTCTGTTCAGTCTGACTGAGGGAGGTTTTTGTACGACGCTTTTTCACTGTGTGAACACCCACTGACTGTTGATTTCATGATAACTCTGACAGTAGTAAACTGCTGCATCTTCAGTCTGAACTCCACTGATGGTCAGAGTGAAGTCAGAGTTTGATCCACTGCCTGTAAAACGATCTGGAATCCCTGATGGTCGAGTGCTAGCACGATAAATGAGCAGTTTAGGAGTTTCTCCATCTCTCTGTTGGTACCAGGCTAAATAGTTTCCACCATGAACATCCTGACTGGTCCTACAGTTGATGGTGACGGAGCCTCCCACAGCAGAGCTCACTGCTCCAGGCTGAGTCACTGTGACCTGGCCTCTGGACTCTGAGGATACAGAGACAAAAACATAAAGCAGCGTCATGGTTTTGTGGGCTTCATTTCAGAGGGACGGATGTTCATAGAGGAGAGGAGTTTGATTCTCTGGACTTTACCTGTGAAGCAGCAGCAGAGGAGAGTCCAGATGAGGACGGAGATCAAAGTCATGTTTTTGATGAGGAGGATTTCTGTGGCTTCTGTTGTCATGAAGGACAGCTGTCAGTCATCCAGTGTTCAACTCTCAGGACTATAAACTCTCCCAGAGCACTGGAGCATGGTGCTGCTGATGCAAAGTGGCTCTCTATGGAAATGCTCTGACTGACTCCAACAGGGACTTGGATTACTCTGATCATGCTGTTTATCAATGGATCAATCACTTTATCAGAGTATTGATTACCAGTCAGTCATCATTTTAAGGTGGATTTGGTTTGATGACTGTAGATACATTTTCTTTAAGAACGTCTTCTGTCTTGTTTCATTTCATGTGAGAACAAATCCACTTTGACTTTTAGACAGATGTAAACTTATATCTGTCAAAATGTGACTAATTCTGAACAACTGTGGCACTGTTTGATCAATATAATATGAAATAGTTCATTCTTTTAAAAACAGGAACTGTTGATGTTGAGTTTGTTTGTGTCAAAGTCAGAGAGCCGTGTCTCTCTACAGTGAGAGGTTTTTGTACGGCGACTCAATGAGTTTGTATCACTGTGGCACACGTTTGGTGGAGGAACCAGACTGAATGTTGGAAGTAAGTTTCTGCTCAAATACTACATATAATATTGTAAAGTAATGTTTAAAATTCAGTTTTTGGATGTTTGAGGCAGATAAATATATCTAGTTTTAATTTGAACACTTTTAGTTTTCATGTTTTTATTTCTCCTCCTTTATCATGGAGGCTAACTCAGAGCAGCTTTACTAAACATGTCTTTACACATTCCTGTCAAACTGAAATTTAAACAGCTTGAAGTGTAGAAAAGATTTTAAAATGTTTGACAAGATTCATTTCTAATTTTCCAACTCAGTGATGAAAGTTTTTAAAACAAATTCAGAATGGATTATTCAAATCAAACTGAACAGAGTGAAGATGAAGATGGGATCAGAAAATGTGACAAATCTCTTCGTTGTGTCACAAATTGTTTTAAAGTTTGAAAATGTTTTGAACAGTTTGGAAATGATGATTGAAATCCACATGAAGAACATTTGATTGTCTCAGATCATTTTCTGTATTTGTTCATGTTTCCACTAAAAACTTAAAAGTCATGTATAGTTCAGGTTTTGGATGATTTTGATGAGAAAGTTTCTGATCTTTTATTTCCAGTGTAGTTTGATATATTTCAGGTCATTCTGTATGATGATTCTCTCTGTGCTGATATGCATGAGAGGCTTCTTGAAGGGAAGTGAAACAATGTGTGAGTGAGTGACTGGTGGAGCAGAAAAATCATCTGACAGAAACTCCTTAAAGGACAAAATCAACTCTCACACAGTAAAGGTGTCCAAGTGTCTGCTGGTTGATTGACAGCTGTCCTCTAATCTGATTTCTGTCTCCTAGGTGATACCGCCCCCACCCTGACGGTGCTGCCTCCCTCAAGCAAGGAGCTGCAGCAGGGGAAGGCCACGCTCATGTGTCTGGCCAACAAGGGCTTCCCCTCAGACTGGAGTCTGGCCTGGAAGGTGGACGGCAAAAGCGGCGGCAGCTGGGAGGAGAGCAGCAGCCCCGGGGTGCTGGAGAAGGACGGCCTCTACAGCTGGAGCAGCACCCTGAAGCTCGATGCAGACCAGTGGAGGAAGGTGGACTCTGTGACCTGTGAGGCCACCCAGGGCTCCCAGACTCCGCTCTCAGAGACACTGAGGAGAGACCAGTGTTCCCAGTCCTGACCTGACTCACTGGGACTCTGATACTGGTTTTACTCTGCTACTGCTCTCAGTCTGCTCTCTCTCTCTCTCTCTCTCTCTCTCTCTCTCTCTCTTTCTCTCATGACATGTTTCAACATTAACGTCTTCTTGCTTGTTGATGGTTTCAACATTTTACAACAATAAAAATTTCATCATGTATGTTATAAAAGTGACATGTCTTTTGACTTCCTTTCTTTGACATATATTATATATTAGGAACATTAGTCAGATTAATGCACAGTAACAAGTCCATTTTCCCCAAATGACTTTTTAATGGTTTTAAGACTGTAGATATTCTTCTATAGTCGATCCAGTTTGATTTATATCAGTTATCATTGGTAACAACACTGGACTCAATGGTGAGTCACAAAGCTATCTGTTATTACTAACATCTGCCCTTAAAGGAGATCCATGTGTTATGTTCATATGTTCTTAATTTGGACCTAAAATTGATTCAAAATATCTGAATAAAATATCTAAATAATAAAAATGGTTTTCAGGATTAGAAATATAAAGCAGGGTGTCATCTGCATAACGTGATAACTCTTTATATCTCTCTCCTGATTCTCATGGCAATAATGGTCACCACTGCCATCTAATGTTACCCTAAAGTGGTGTGTGTGTGTGTGTGTGTGTGTGTGTGTGTGTGTGTGTGTGTGTGTGTGTGTGTGTGTGTGTGTGTGTGTGTCCTCAGTGAAGTGTATCAGTCTCTGCAGTAGCTTCCAGCTGCAGCAGTCAGTTCAGTTTCTGTTCAGTCTGACTGAGGGAGGTTTTTGTACGACGCTTTTTCACTGTGTGAACACCCACAGACTGTTGATGTAGTGTGCACTCTGACAGTAGTAAACTGCTGCATCTTCAGTCTGAACTCCACTGATGGTCAGAGTGAAGTCAGAGTTTGATCCACTGCCTGTAAAACGAGCTGGAATCCCTGATGGTCGACTGCTAGCACGATAAATGAGCAGTTTAGGAGTTTCTCCATCTCTCTGTTGGTACCAGGATAAATGGTCTCCATTATAAACATTCTGACTGATCCTACAGTTGATGGTGATGGAGCCTCCCACAGCAGAGCTCACTGCTCCAGGCTGAGTCACTGTGACCTGGCCTCTGGACTCTGAGGATACAGAGACAAAAACATAAAGCAGCGTCATGGTTTTGTGGGCTTCATTTCAGAGGGACGGATGTTCATAGAGGAGAGGAGTTTGATTCTCTGGACTTTACCTGTGAAGCAGCAGCAGAGGAGAGTCCAGATGAGGACGGAGATCAAAGTCATGTTTTTGATGAGGAGGATTTCTGTGGCTTCTGTTGTCATGAAGGACAGCTGTCAGTCATCCAGTGTTCAACTCTCAGGACTATAAACTCTCCCAGAGCACTGGAGCATGGTGCTGCTGATGCAAAGTGGCTCTCTATGGAAATGCTCTCACTGACTCCAACAGGGACTTGTTATTTGTTTTTGCCACAGTCGTGTGGAAAAATGCAAAAGAAAAGTTAAATCAAAAAATGTCACCACGTTTGACACGAGTGCAGGGTTAAATGCATTTTTCATTTCTTCATTAAAATGTTTTCAGTGTTTTGTAAAGACAGCAGAGCCGTCCTCAGTTGGGATGTCAGGAGTCGTAGCAAAAACAAAGTTGATGAATGATTATCAATGAAACATTTACTGTGCCACACAGAAAGTACAAGGCAAGAACTGCAGAGAATAAGGTGCTGATGAACTTGTGTTTAGGAGTATAAATTAGATTGTAAGTAGCTCTACAGGGTGCAGACGGGGACAGGGGATTCATGGTAGATGTCATGGAGAGCCTCCATGTCCTGTTGTTTTAATTATGTTGTTACTAGTGAGTATCAAGCCTCCAGGAACAGTCCTGGGCTGTGAGCTTCAGTATTGCAGGATCATGTGACACAAACTGGCCAGAAAAGCAGGTACGTGCACAGATAGACCCCAGGGGGCGCTCAAACACCTGCCTCTGACTAGACAAGTGTCCTTTTTGCAACAATGTCCGACAACTGCATTTGAGTTTTAACTGTGCAGGACTGCAGGAGCCCCCTGCCCTCCATCTTCAACCTCCATTGTCAGAGCCACCGCAGCTCACACAGCATGATCCACTTCTCTCTGACTTCATTGCTGACAGCCAGGTAACAATGTGTTCGCCCTGAGCTTCTGCAGTGTTTGTCACTGTTATGAGATGATACCACTCTTAAAACATCTCTATACAGCCAGCTGGACTTAGGTAACAGCCCACCATGACATTTAACAACAAGCGAGGTAGTCCGACGTATAACAGCGTCTTCACGATGCACAGAGGAGGATGCTCCTGTGAAGCAGGAGAACGATCCTGCTCCCTTCACCTGGACAGAGAGAGAGCGACAGTAGTGTGTGTGTGTGTGTGTGTGTGTGTGTGTGTGTGTGTGTGTGTGTGTGACTGTTTGTGTAAATCCTCATGCATGGTTTACTCTGTGTATATTTGAGGTGAGTGTTTGTGTTTGTGTATGAGAGACAGAAGAGAGAGAGAGTAGCAGCTGTGCTCAGGGTGGATCTGAGAAGCCTGGAGAGGTGTTCAGGGAGATGTGTGGAGAGGAGCAGAGATCATATATAGAGACCTTAGATTAGTTGATGTTGAATTGTTATTTCTTTTATACATTATTCAGTTTGAGGCTGAGGTCAAAGGTCATGACCAAGTCTTTTCTCAGTGACAGTTCAACGTTGGTTTCTCTGGAGAATTTGCTGAATCAGACAAGAATATGTGATTATGATGAGATACAGTATGAGTGGATGGAGAGATGCTGTGATGGTGTGTGTGTGTGTGTGTGTGTGTGTGTGTGTGTGTGTGTGTGTGTGTGTGTGTGTGTGTGTGTGTGTGTCCTCATTGAAGTGTATCAGTCTCTGCAGTAGCTTCCAGCTGCAGCAGTCAGTTCAGTTTCTGTTCAGTCTGACTGAGGGAGGTTTTTGTACGACCCTTTTTCACTGTGTGAAAAAGCTGTCAGTCATCCAGTGTTCAACTCTCAGGACTATAAACTCTCCCAGAGCACTGGAGCATGGTGCTGCTGATGCAAAGTGGCTCTCTATGGAAATGCTCTGACTGACTCCAACAGGGACTTGGATTACTCTGATCATGCTGTTTATCAATGGATCAATCACTTTATCAGAGTATTGATTAACAGTCAGTCATCATTTTAAGGTGGATTTGGTTTGATGACTGTAGATACATTTTCTTTAAGAACGTCTTCTGTCTTGTTTCATTTCATGTGAGAATTTAATAATTATCAAATTTCATATGAAGAAATCTACAAAGCATTTGTTTAGTGAGTGTATCATCTGGAAACATTGCATGTTTTTTTAGCGATCTTCCTCCCAGACTGATGAATTTAATGACATGTCACATCCTCATTATAACTGATGAATATCATGATGTCACTGTCATTCATTTGAACCACATGCTGTATGTTGGAAAAAACATTTCAGCATTTAAAAAATCTGCCAGTAGTGAAGTCTGTCTGTAGTCATGGGTCAGTTGTGATTCTTGTGTAGATGAGGAGAACAAGTTCTGGACTGAGTTGAAAAATGTGAAAAACAGAAGAACAATGTCTTGTAGTCTTTCTCATAATGTGTAATTATTGAACGCTGATGTTTAGAGTTTAGAGTTAAGAGTTTCCCGCTCTTTATCTTTAGTACTGAAACCTGTCTGTTGCCAAGGTTCAGCAGTGATGCCTGTCTGTTGCCATGGTTACTGAGCTCAGAGAGAGAAGTGAAACACTGAAGAACAGTCTGATCCAATCTAAGGGAGACCAACAGAACCAGCAGCCTCCTCTGCTGCAACCAACAGGGTGGAGTTGATTTTCTGTTTGGATGTTGTTTCATGTTGTCTCTCTGTCTCCTCCTCCAGTGGGTCGAGTCGCCCCCACCCTGACGGTGCTGCCCCCCTCCAGTGAGGAGCTGCAGCAGGGGAAGGCCACGCTCATGTGTCTGGCCAACAAGGGCTTCCCCTCAGACTGGAGTCTGGCCTGGAAAGTGGACGGCAAAAGCGGCGGCAGCTGGGAGGAGAGCAGCAGCCCTGGGGTGCTGAAGGACGGCCTCTACAGCTGGAGCAGCACCCTGAAGCTCGATGCAGACCAGTGGAGGAAGGTGGACTCTGTGACCTGTGAGGCCACCCAGGGCTCCCAGACTTCACTCTCAGAGACACTGAGGAGAGACCAGTGTTCCCAGTCCTGACCTGACTCACTGGGACTCTGATACTGGTTTTACTCTGCTACTGCTCTCAGTCTGCTCTCTCTCTCTCTCTCTCTCTCTCTCTCTCTCTCTCTTCTCTCATGACATGTTTCAACATTAACGTCTTCTTGCTTGTTGATGGTTTCAACATTTTACAACAATAAAGATTTCATCATGTATGTTATAAAAGTGACATGTCTTTTGACTTCCTTTCTTTGACATATATTATATATTAGGAACATTAGTCAGATTAATGCACAGTAACAAGTCCATTTTCCCCAAATGACTTTTTAATGGTTTTAAGACTGTAGATATTCTTCTATAGTCGATCCAGTTTGATTTATATCAGTTATCATTGGTAACAACACTGGACTCAATGGTGAGTCACAAAGCTATCTGTTATTACTAACATCTGCCCTTAAAGGAGATCCATGTGTTATGTTCATATGTTCTTAATTTATACCTAAAATTGATTCAAAATATCTGAATAAAATATCTAAATAATAAAAATGATTTTCAGGATTAGAAATATAAAGCAGGGTGTCATCTGCATAACGTGATAACTCTTTATATCTCTCTCCTGATTCTCATGGCAATAATGGTCACCACTGCCATCTAATGTTACCCTAAAGTGGTGTGTGTGTGTGTGTGTGTGTGTGTGTGTGTGTGTGTGTGTGTGTGTGTCCTCAGTGAAGTGTATCAGTCTCTGCAGTAGCTTCCAGCTGCAGCAGTCAGTTCAGTTTCTGTTCAGTCTGACTGAGGGAGGTTTTTGTACGACGCTTTTTCACTGTGTGAACACATTCTGACTGTTGATGTAGTGATTACTCTGACAGTAGTAAACTGCTGCATCTTCAGTCTGAACTCCACTGATGGTCAGAGTGAAGTCAGAGTTTGATCCACTGCCTGTAAAACGAGCTGGAATCCCTGATGGTCGAGTGCTAACAAAGTAAATGAGGAGTTTAGGAGTTTCTCCATCTCTCTGTTGGTACCAGGCGAAATAGTTTCCACCATAAACATTCTGACTGGTCCTACAGTTGATGGTGACGGAGCCTCCCACAGCAGAGCTCACTGCTCCAGGCTGTGTCACTGTGACCTGGCCTCTGGACTCTGAGGATACAGAGACAAAAACATAAAGCAGCGTCATGGTTTTGTGGGCTTCATTTCAGAGGGACGGATGTTCATAGAGGAGAGGAGTTTGATTCTCTGGACTTTACCTGTGAAGCAGCAGCAGAGGAGAGTCCAGATGAGGATGGAGATCAAAGTCATGTTTTTGATGAGGAGGATTTCTGTGGCTTCTGTTGTCATGAAGGACAGCTGTCAGTCATCCAGTGTTCAACTCTCAGGACTATAAACTCTCCCAGAGCACTGGAGCATGGTGCTGCTGATGCAAAGTTGCTCTCTATGGAAATGCTCTGACTGACTCCAACAGGGACTTGGATTACTCTGATCATGCTGTTTATCAATGGATCAATCACTTTATCAGAGTATTGATTAACAGTCAGTCATCATTTTAAGGTGGATTTGGTTTGATGACTGTAGATACATTTTCTTTAAGAACGTCTTCTGTCTTGTTTCATTTCATGTGAGAACAAATCCACTTTGACTTTTAGACAGATGTAAACTTATATCTGTCAAAATGTGACTAATTCTGAACAATTGTGGCACTGTTTGATCAATATAATATGAAATAGTTCATTCTTTTAAAAACAGGAACTGTTGATGTTGAGTTTGTTTGTGTCAAAGTCAGAGAGCCGTGTCTCTCTACAGTGAGAGGTTTTGTACGGCGACTCAATGAGTTTGTATCACTGTGGTGGACTTTTGGTGGAGGAACCAGACTGAATGTTGGAAGTAAGTTAACTTTTTGATGTATTTTATAAATTTGTGAGCAACATTTTCTTTTTGATGCATATGTTTTCCTCTAGAAATTGAAAAATGTGATTTTACATCTTCACTTCTATTTTTTGCTCAGCAGTTTGGGATAAAGAAAAGTGCAGTTTTGTATTTGAAATTAAATCATGAATATAATTACTATAATTACTTGGTGCAGAGGAGAAGTCGTGTATTTAGATTTTTAGATGAAAGTTGAAACTTGTAGTTTAAGTTTTGTCAGACAAAGTCAGAGAGCCGTGTCTCTCTACAGTGAGAGGTTTTTGTACGGCGACTCAATGAGTTTGTATCACTGTGGTGGACTTTTGGTGGAGGAACCAGACTGAATGTTGGAAGTAAGTTTCTGCTCAAATACTACATATAATATTGTAAAGTAATGTTTAAAATTCAGTTTTTGGATGTTTGAGGCAGATAAATATATCTAGTTTTAATTTGAACACTTTTAGTTTTCATGTTTTTATTTCTCCTCCTTTATCATGGAGGCTAACTCAGAGCAGCTTTACTAAACATGTCTTTACACATTCCTGTCAAACTGAAATTTAAATAGCTTGAAGTGTAGAAAAGATTTTAAAATGTTTGACAAGATTCATTTCTAATTTTCCAACTCAGTGATGAAAGTTTCTAAAACAAATTCAGAATGGATTATTCAAATCAAACTGAACAGAGTGAAGATGAAGATGGGATCAGAAAATGTGACAAATCTCTTCGTTGTGTCACAAATTGTTTTAAAGTTTGAAAATGTTTTGAACAGTTTGGAAATGATGATTGAAATCCACATGAAGAACATTTGATTGTCGTCAGATCATTTTCTGTATTTGTTCATGTTTCCACTAAAAACTTTAAAGTCATGTATAGTTCAGGTTTTGGATGATTTTGATGAGAAAGTTTCTGATCTTTTATTTCCAGTGTAGTTTGATATATTTCAGGTCATTCTGTATGATGATTCTCTCTGTGCTGATATGCATGAGAGGCTTCTTGAAGGGAAGTGAAACAATGTGTGAGTGAGTGACTGGTGGAGCAGAAAAATCATCTGACAGAAACTCCTTAAAGGACAAAATCAACTCTCACACAGTAAAGGTGTCCAAGTGTCTCCTGTTTGATTGACAGCTGTCCTCTAATCTGATTGGTGTCTCCTAGGTGATACCGCCCCCACCCTGACAGTGCTGCCTCCCTCCAGTGAGCAGCTGCAGCTGGGGAAGGCCACGCTCATGTGCCTGGCCAACAAGGGCTTCCCCTCAGACTGGAGTCTGGCCTGGAAGGTGGACAGCAGCAGCAGCATCAGCTGGGAGGAGAGCAGGAGCCCCGTGGTGCTGGAGAAGGACGGCCTCTACAGCTGGAGCAGCACCCTGAAGCTCGATGCAGACCAATGGAGGAAGGTGGACTCTGTGACCTGTGAGGCCACCCAGGGCTCCCAGACTTCACTCTCACAGACACTGAGGAGAGACCAGTGTTCCCAGTCCTGACCTGACTCACTGGGACTCTGATACTGGTTTTACTCTGCTACTGCTCTCAGTCTGCTCTCTCTCTCTCTCTCTCTCTCTCTCTCTCTGTTTCTCTCTTTCTCTCATGACATGTTTCAACATTAACGTCTTCTTGCTTGTTGATGGTTTCAACATTTTACAACAATAAAGATTTCATCATGTATGTTATAAAAGTGACATGTCTTTTGACTTCCTTTCTTTGACATATATTATATATTAGGAACATTAGTCAGATTAATGCACAGTAACAAGTCCATTTTCCCCAAATGACTTTTTAATGGTTTTAAGACTGTAGATATTCTTCTATAGTCGATCCAGTTTGATTTATATCAGTTAACTTTGGTAACAATACATATGCTGAGAGCATTTCAATGGTGAATCACAAAGCTATCTGTTATTATCCATGTGTTATTTTCATATGTTCTTAATTTGTACCTAAAATTGATTCATAATGTCTGAATAAAATATCTGAATACTAAAAATGATTTTCAGGATTAGGAATATAAAGCAGGGTGTTATCTGCATAACGTGATAACTCTTTCAATCAATCAATCAATCAAACTTTATTTGTATAGCACTTTTCATACAAATAAAAACATAAAACATAAAAACAAGCAAACACCCTCCGCCCATCCCCAACCCTCCATCCCAACACCCACAGCTGAACCCCAATTCTCCACCCCAAACCCTCCATCCTACCCATCCCATTATGAACAAAGCACAAACTGAGGAAGCGCCATCTCATCGTTGAGCAGTGAGGAAACACTGGAGGCAGGTTAGAAATGAATTAGATAAAAATAAATAAAATAAAATAAGATCAAATAAAATAACAACAATAGTAATAAATAATAATAATCAGTAATAAAGCTAGATAAAAAGATAATAAATAAATAAATAAATAATTTAAAAAGTAAAGCATAATAAAATATATAGATAGCTTAAATAATGGATAAGACATATATATAAACACACAAATAAATAATAGCAAATATATAAATAAAAGAGAAAATGTTGTAACATTAAAATGCATGAGGAGAAAAATATTTAGAAATGCTTCAAGTAAAAGCCAAATTAAAAAGATAGGTCTTAAGTTTGCTCTTAAAAACATGAACATTCTCTGATGCCCTCAGGTCTTCAGGCTGTTCCACAGGCGTGGACCACAATGAGAAAATGACGCCTCACCGTGGGTCTTTGTTCTGACTTTTGGTATTATTAAAAGGCCACTCCCAGAAGACCTGAGGGTCCTCGAGGGTTCATAGGGTAAAAGTAAATCAGATAAATAGGCTGGACTAAGACCATTAAGAGATTTATAAACCAGTAAAAGAATCTTTAAATCGATTCTGAAGTGCACAGGCAGTCAATGCAGAGACTTTAAAATGGGTGTAATCGGTTCTCTCTTACTGGTCTTCATCAACAGACGAGCAGCTGAGTTTTGTAATAACTGTAGTTGATCTAATTTTTTGTCAGGTAGACCAGAAAGCAGAGTGCTACAGTATTCAATTCTACAAGTAATAAAAGCATGCATTAATGTCTCTGTATTGGCTTGAGAGAGAAACGGCCGTACTTTGGCAATGTTGATGATAAAAGGCAGTTTTAGTAATATTCTTAATATGGGGCTCAAAGCTAAGATCACAATCAATGATAACTCCCAGGTTTTTCACTTGTTGACGAGGGCTTAAATTCAGTGCATAGTTAGTTTCTCTCTGTGTGCTTCAGTACCGATAATTAAAACTTTGGTTTTGTCCTGGTTGAGCTGTAAAATATTCTCTGCCATCCATAGTTTTATGCCTGAAATACAGTTAAAAAGGGCATCTATTGGCCCTGAGTCATCAGGAGACACGGCAATGTAAAGCTGTGTGTCATCAACATAGCTATGGAAATGAATGCCATGTCTCCTGATGACGTCCCCAAGCGGCAGCATGTAGAGGTTAAAAGGTCCTAAAACTGAGCCTTGCGGAACACCACAATTCATTTTATATCTATTTGATGAACAGTCACCTATAGTTACAAAAAATTCTCTGTCATTGAGGTAAGATTTGAACCAGTTAAAAACAGTACCTGAGATGCCAATCAGACTGTGAAGTCTACCTAAAAGAATTGAATTGTATCAAAGGCTGGAGTTAAATCAAGTAACACTACGATACAGGGTTTTTTCATATCCATATTGCATCTGAGATCATTTACAACCTTTACTAGTGCCGTCTCAGTGCTGTGATTAGCCCTAAAACCAGATTGAAACTTTTCAAAAATGTTATTGAAGTTCATAAAATAATTGAACTGATTAAAAACTACCTTCTCTAAAATTTTGCTTAAAAATGGCAAGTTTGATACTGGTCTGTAATTACTGATAACTGAAGAATCTAGATTGTTTCTCTTCAGAAGAGGTTTAACTATGGCGGTTTAGGCTAGTGAGTGTCCTCAGTGAAGTGTATCAGTCTCTGCAGTAGCTTCCAGCTGCAGCAGTCAGTTCAGTTTCTGTTCAGTCTGACTGAGGGAGGTTTTTGTACGACGCTTTTTCACTGTGTGAACACCCACAGACTGTTGATGTAGTGTGCACTCTGACAGTAGTAAACTGCTGCATCTTCAGTCTGAACTCCACTGATGGTCAGAGTGAAGTCAGAGTTTGATCCACTGCCTGTAAAACGAGCTGGAATCCCTGATGGTCGAGTGCTAACAAAGTAAATGAGGAGTTTAGGAGTTTCTCCATCTCTATGTTGGTACCAGGCTAAATTGTTAGAATAGATATTCTGACTGGTCCTACAGCTGATGGTGACGGAGCCTCCCACAGCAGAGCTCACTGCTCCAGGCTGAGTCACTGTGACCTGGCCTCTGGACTCTGAGGATACAGAGACAAAAACATAAAGCAGCGTCATGGTTTTGTGGGCTTCATTTCAGAGGGACGGATGCTCATAGAGGAGAGGAGTTTGATTCTCTGGACTTTACCTGTGAAGCAGCAGCAGAGGAGAGTCCAGATGAGGACGGAGATCAAAGTCATGTTTTTGATGAGGAGGATTTCTGTGGCTTCTGTTGTCATGAAGGACAGCTGTCAGTCATCCAGTGTTCAACTCTCAGGACTATAAACTCTCCCAGAGCACTGGAGCATGGTGCTGCTGATGCAAAGTGGCTCTCTATGGAAATGCTCTGACTGAAGTTTGAGAATTTTTTCAACACTAAGTTCACTTTTTCAAAACTCTTCACATACTGAAATATACAGTGGGTACGGAAAGTATTCAGACCCCTTTAAATTTTTCACTCTTTGTTTCATTGCAGCCATTTGCTAAAATCAAAAAAGTTCATTTTATTTCTCAGTAATGTACACTCAGCACCCCATCTTGACAGAAAAAAAAACAGAAATGTAGACATTTTTGCAAATTTATTAAAAAAGAAAAACTGAAATATCACATGGTCATAAGTATTCAGACCCTTTGCTGTGACACTCATATTTAACTCACATGCTGTCCATTTCTTCTGATCCTCCTTGAAATGGTTCTGTGCCTTCATTGGAGTCCAGCTGTGTTTAATTAAACTGATTGGACTTGATTATGAAAGGCACACAACTGTCTATATAAGACCTTACAGCTCACAGTGCATGTCAGAGCAAATGAGAATCATGAGGTCGAAGGAACTGCCCAAGGAGCTCAGAGACAGAATTGTGGCAAGGCACAGACATGGCCAAGGTTACAAAAGAATTTCTGCAGCACTCAAGGTTCCTAAGAGCACAGTGGCCTCCATAATCCTTAAATGGAAGAAGTTTGGGACGACCAGAAATCTTCCTAAACCTGGCCGTCCAGCCAAACTGAGCAATCGTGGGAGAAGAGCCTTGGTGAGAGAGGTAAAGAAGAACCCAAAGATCACTGTGGCTGAGCTCCAGAGATGCAGTAGGGAGATGGGAGAAAGTTCCACAAAGTCAACAATCACTGCAGCCCTCCACCAGTCGGGGCTTTATGGCAGAGTGGCCCGACAGAAGCCTCTCCTCAGTGCAAGACATATGAAAGCCCGCATAGAGTTTGCTAAAAAAAACACATGAAGGACTCCCAGACTATGAGAAACAAGATTCTCTGGTCTGATGAGACCAAGATTTAACTTTTTGGCGTTAATTCTAAGCAGTATGTGTGGAGAAAACCAGGCACTGCTCATCACCTGCCCAATACAATCCCAACAGTGAAACATGGTGGTGGCAGCATCATGCTATGGGGGTGTTTTTCAGCTGCAGGGACAGGACGACTGGTTGCAATTGAAGGAAAGATGAATGCGGCCAAGTACAGAGATATCCTGGAAGAAAACCTCTTCCAGAGTGCTCAGGACCTCAGACTGGGCCGAAGGTTCACCTTCCAACAAGACAATGACCCTAAGCACACAGCTAAAATAACGAAGGAGTGGCTTCGGAACAACTCTGTGACCATTCTTGACTGGCCCAGCCAGAGCCCTGACCTAAACCCAATTGAGCATCTCTGGAGAGACCTGAAAATGGCTGTCCACCAACGTTCACCATCCAACCTGACTGAACTGGAGAGGATCTGCAAGGAAGAATGGCAGAGGATCCCCAAATCCAGGTGTGAAAAACTTGTTGCATCATTCCCAAGAAGACTCATGGCTGTACTAGCTCAAAAGGGTGCTTCTACTCATTACTGAGCAAACGGTCTGAAAACTTATGACCATGTGATATTTCAGTTTTTCTTTTTTAATAAATTTGCAAGAATGTCTACATTTCTGTTTTTTTCTGTCAAGATGGGGTGCTGAGTGTACATTAATGAGAAATAAAATGAACTTTTTTGATTTTAGCAAATGGCTGCAATGAAAGAAAGAGTGAACAATTTAAAGGGGTCTGAATACTTTCCGTATCCACTGTATATTATGTATTAGGAACATTAGTCAGATTAATGCACAGTAACAAGTCCATTTTCCCCAAATGACTTTTTAATGGTTTTAAGACTGTAGATATTCTTCTATAGTCGATCCAGTTTGATTTATATCAGTTATCATTGGTAACAACACTGGACTCAATGGTGAGTCACAAAGCTATCTGTTATTACTAACATCTGCCCTTAAAGGAGATCCTGTGAGGGTTGTGTGTGTGTGTGTGTGTCTGTTTTCTCCGCCTCTTTTCTCCCCTGCAGGGCTGGGCAGGCTGGCTGACGAGGCACACCTGCAGACACTCATCTCATCACTACTCTCCATAAAGCATCTGGTCTTCACACCACTCCTCTGCCAGATAATTCCGTCTCGTCGGTAGAGCTGACCTAACTTTTGACTATCTCCAGTGAACTGCCTTGTGTCCTGTCGAGTGTGTTTTTGACGTGTGTTTTCTCCCTCGTACTTTTTCAGTTTCTCTTACCTTGCTGCCTCGTCGCCTGCGTACCTAAGTTGACTGCCTCCGTGCCTGAGTGTTTTTGTTTCGCCCTGGAGTTTCCCCACTGCCGTGCCGGCCACCAGTCCTTTTGTTTTTGTGAAGCTCTTGGTTAAAATAAACTTTGTTTTGCTCCGAAGGCGCCTACTGATCTGCTTCTGGGTCCAGACCCACTGTGAACCGTAACAGATCCATGTGTTATGTTCATATGTTCTTAATTTGGACCTAAAATTGATTCAAAATATCTGAATAAATTATCTAAATAATAAAAATGATTTTCAGGATTAGAAATATAAAGCAGGGTGTCATCTGCATAACGTGATAACTCTTTATATCTCTCTCCTGATTCTCATGGCAATAATGGTCACCACTGCCATCTAATGTTGCCCTAAAGTGGTGTGTGTGTGTGTGTGTGTGTGTGTGTGTGTGTGTGTGTGTGTGTGTGTGTGTGTGTGTGTGTGCCTCAGTGAAGTGCATCAGTCTCTGCAGTAGCTTCCAGCTGCAGCAGTCAGTTCAGTTTCTGTTCAGTCTGACTGAGGGGAGGTTTTTTGTACGACGCTTTTTCACTGTGTGAACACATGCTGACTGTTGATGACATGAAAACTCTGACAGTAGTAAACTGCTGCATCTTCAGTCTGAACTCCACTGATGGTCAGAGTGAAGTCAGAGTTTGATCCACTGCCTGTAAAACGAGCTGGAATCCCTGATGGTCGAGTGCTAGCACGGTAAATAAGGAGTTTAGGAGTTTCTCCATCTCTCTGTTGGTACCAGGCTAAAAAGTCTCCATTATAAACATTCTGACTGGTCCTACAGTTGATGGTGACGGAGCCTCCCACAGCAGAGCTCACTGCTCCAGGCTGTGTCACTGTGACCTGGCCTCTGGACTCTGAGGATACAGAGACAAAAACATAAAGCAGCGTCATGGTTTTGTGGGCTTCATTTCAGAGGGACGGATGTTCATAGAGGAGAGGAGTTTGATTCTCTGGACTTTACCTGTGAAGCAGCAGCAGAGGAGAGTCCAGATGAGGACGGAGATCAAAGTCATGTTTTTGATGAGGAGGATTTCTGTGGCTTCTGTTGTCATGAAGGACAGCTGTCAGTCATCCAGTGTTCAACTCTCAGGACTATAAACTCTCCCAGAGCACTGGAGCATGGTGCTGCTGATGCAAAGTGGCTCTCTATGGAAATGCTCTGACTGACTCCAACAGGGACTTGGATTACTCTGATCATGCTGTTTATCAATGGATCAATCACTTTATCAGAGTATTGATTAGAAATTTGCAAATACCTATTTCATGTGATTTTATCTTTCTTCTTGACATGTATTCTTTGAAAATGTTTCTTTTCTTATTTAAATTCATAGTCAGATAATTTCAGAGAAATTATATTTGAAAATTAATTTTCATAAAATAATAATATACAGTTTATTAAGTTTGTAGTTTTTGTTACTTTTCATATCAGCTTTTTTATAATAAGACTTATTTTGTTGAGTTTGTTTGTGTCAGTGTCTCTCTACAGTGAGAGGTTTTTGTACGGTGACTCAATGAGTTTGTATCACTGTGGTACACGTTTGGTGGAGGAACCAGACTGGATGTTGGAAGTAAGTTTCTAACAAGTCCATTTTCCCCAAATGACTTTTGAATGGTTTTAAGACTGTAGATATTCTCCTATAGTCAATCCAGTTTGATGTATATCAATTTCCTTTGGTAACAATACACATGCTTAGAGCATTTCAGTGGTGAATCACAAAGCTACCTGTTACCTGGCCTTGTAGAAGATCCATGTGTTATGTTCATATGTTGTTAATTTGTACCTGGAAATTATTTTTAATAGCTGAATTTAAGATTTAAATAATAAACAAGACTTTCAGGATTAGAATTATAAAGCAGAGTGTCATCTGCATAACGTGATAACTCTTTATATCTCTCTCCTGATTCTCATGGCAACAATGGTCACCACTGCAATCTAATGTTGTGGCTGAGCTAAATCAGGTAACAGGTAGGGGTGACACAGAACTGTCAATAACCTGCTGCACTGTGCACATTGATACAGAAGTCTGTTTTAAGCTTTAAATAATCTGACCCTTTAAGTACATGACTTCCAACCATATTAATGATGCTTCAGTACATAGAAATGAATGTTTGTCTTTTTCCAGTTTGAACTGTATCCATTGATGTGCGTCAAACAACTGAATTTATCATAAAAGTTTGGATAAGGACATTCTTGGCATTGATGTTTCTACTAAAATATTTTCAATCTGAATCTGAAAAGAGTTTAAAGACTCCAGCACTGTTTGTTTTCTCACTGATATAATCAGACTGACAGGTCAGAAACTGTCTGTGTCCACAAGTAATCTAAAGATGAAATATGTTGATTCTGTATCTGAAATGAAACTATTTTTACTCATTTAATTTTTATTTTGTAGTTCATGCATGTAATTGTTTCATACTGTAAATGTGAATTACAGTACATAGAAATGAATGTATGTCTTTTTCCAGTTTGAATTGTATCCATTGATGTGCGTCAAACAACTGAACTTATCATAAAAGTTTGGATAAGAACATTCAGGCCAGCAGCGCTTCACCCTGCCTCCCGGGCCTCCCCAAAAACCCTTTCTGCCCAAACCCAAAAGCAATTTCCTGTGTCCCATACACCGCACAACCCCAGGAAATGCTGTGTTCTCGGAACACAGACTCCGAGTGTCTGTGTTCCGAGACCGACTGACTAACTCGGCTCCCTAGAAGTCCTTCCAGGAGATAGTAGCCACATTCGCGGTGCGTCAGAAAGGAACCGCCCACCAAGGTAAAAATTCGGTAAAGGAGAATAGGAAAGGGAGAAACCAAGGGACGAAAAGGGTTGGTTCAGGTAAGTCCCTTCCTCCATGAGATTAGGGTTAGGCATGCCGACCAACCGGTTAGGGTTAGGATAATGAAACCGGCGGGGGCTCCATAGATCAAATACCCTTGGTTCAGGTAAGTCCCTTCCTCCATGAGATTAGGGTTAGGCATAACGACCAACCGGTTAAGGTTAGGATAATGAAACCGGCGGTGGCTCCATAGATCAAATACCCTTGGTTCAGGTAAGTCTCTTCCTCCATGAGATTAAGGTTAGGCATAACGACCAACCGGTTAGGGTTAGGATAATGAAACCGACGGGGGCTCCATAGATCAAATACCCTTGGTTCAGGTAAGTCCCTTCCTCCATGAGATCAGGGTTAGGCATAACGTCCAACCGGTTAGGGTTAGGATAATGAAACCGGCGGGGGCTCCATCGATCTAATGCCCTTGATCCGGGTGAGTCCTATAATTTCCAAATTTAGGGTTAGGCGTGAAGATAAAAATGGTTAGGGTTAGGGTCGTGAAACCGACGGAGGCTCCATAGAACCACTGTCCTTGATCCAGGTGAGTCATATAATTCCCAAACTTAGGGTTAGGCGTGAAGAAAAAAATGGTTAGGGTGAGGGTCGTGGAACCGACGGAGGCTCCATAGAACCCTCCATGAGATTAAGGTTAGGCATAACGACCAACCGGTTAGGGTTAGGATAATGAAACCGACGGGGGCTCCATAGATTAAATACCCTTGGTTCAGGTAAGTCCCTTCCTCCATGAGATTAGGGTTAGGCATAACGACCAACCGGTTAGGGTTAGGATAATGAAACCGGCGGGGGCTCCATAGATCAAATACCCTTGGTTCAGGTAAGTCCCTTCCTCCATGAGATTAGGGTTAGGCATAATGACCAACCGGTTAGGGTTAGGATAATGAAACCGGCGGGGGCTCCATCGATCTAATGCCCTTGATCCGGGTGAGTCCCATAATTCCCAAACTTAGGGTTAGGCGTGAAGATAAGAATGTTTAGGTTTAGGATCAAGAGAGCGAGAGAGAGAGAGAGAGAGAGATTGGGTTTACAGGAATTGGGAAATGTGACTACACTTCAACCAAAACCCCAGCCAGACTAGGCTAAACCCTGGTTCACCCTCCCCTCTCCCATCCCGAGGATGGAGAGGAGAGGATGGGAATAATCCGGAGAGAACGAGAATCAAAGAGAGTAAAGGAGAATAGGAAAGGGATGGAAAGGGATGAAGAACTAATGTAAGCCCCGTCTCAAAGGTTATTGAGGTAACCCATTGTCCTTCAAACTAAGGAAAACTGTCTGAAAACATCTCCTCATGGAAATCCCATGATTAAACCAACTTTCTTCATCCAGCTCCCTGCTTGAACCAAAAAATATTTTATTATGCTTATAACCTAATACACACATTTTTACACCCCCGTGAACATCCCCTTATAATAGCTACCCCCCAACACCCAAAAAAAAAAATATATACGAAATAAACCCAAAAGGCCCCAGGGTAAAGCAACGAAAGGGGAAAGAAATGAGACCCCTGGCAATTAATCCGAGTCCTAGAGCCGGTGGACGCTACCTCAAGCCTGGTTCAGTCCATGTGGGAATGCCGTATTCAGACGCTTGATCCAGTGGCGCTCCGCCCTCTGTCTGTCCTGCCATGTCCACCCTGCCTGGCTTTCCAAGGGATGAATTCTAAGGTTCGTCAACCCATGAAGACGAAAATGTTGCACCAGTGGTGTGTCCCCTTTTAGATTATTGTTGATATTATACCTGTGGTTGTGTAGTCTCATTCTGATAGTATTCTTTGTCTCACCGACATACTGCTTCCTGCACCGTTGGCATCGAATGCAGTAAACTGCATTCCGTGAAGCGAGAGTCAAGCTTGTGGACGCCATAAAATACGTCCGGTTCTGCTGATTAGAGAAAACTTTGGGACCTCTTCCCCTGCTCACGCTCCCAATCCCAGATCTATGGGGTAATCTTGCTCTCACCAAAAGATCCCTCAAATTAGGATTCTTTTTAAAGGCGGAGATGACCCTGAATTGGTCCCGCAATGTTTCCCCTGGTAGAAGACTGTGCAAGTTCTACTTCAATCGCCTGTGGGCTTGAATGTTATAGGATGAGAACATGGAGATGAACGGGATAACTGGCCCCCTCCACTATCCCCTCCACTATCCCCCCTCCCTAGTAGGAGTAAGGTGATCGTGTAAGGTTTGATTCCTGACCCTCCGAAAGAAAGCCCGAGAATACCCCCTTCGGCGCAGTGCTTGAAATATATTTTAGTAGCTGTTATACTATCCGCTGTTCTGGTGCAGATTCTCTGGAACCGCAACACCTACGAACGTATAAGTCCCTTGAAGGTATGTTTCGGGTGAAAACTTGACTTGTGCAACAACATATGAGCATCTGTCGGTTTGAAAAATACTTTGGTCTGCAACTTGCCCGTAGACCCGAAATCAGGACCCTTAAACGTTGTGGTGTCGAGAAAATTGACCTGCTCTTCATCCAAGACTGCTGTCAATTTAATGGAAGGATGATGTCCATTCAGAAGGTCCAGAAAGTTGTAAAATTCTACTCTGGAGAAGGTCCAAACCCCCCAAATGTCATCTAGATATCGTAGATAGACCATGGGTTTCTGAGGACACTTTTTGAGGATAGCGTCCTCCCATTCTGCAATATAGATGTCGGCATATGCTGGGGAGAACCGCTTCCCCATAGCCGTACGTTTTGGTGTTTGTTTTGGTTGTCTGTCTGTCACTTTCCCCTCCCCCTTGCACTCTGTCACCTCCTCTGGATCCACCTACCTCCCACTCCACACCTGCCCTGCTGCTGCAATCAAGCCACCTGGTCTTCATCAACTCATCACTCAGTCAGCATTTATTCCCTGCCTCGACCTTCAGTCTCTGCCGGATCGTCACTCAGTGAACACGGTTTGTCGGAGAAAGACTTATTTCGAACTTCTATTGCAAGTCAGTGCCTAAACTTAATCCTGTCTTGTTTCTTGTTCAGTCCCTTCCTGCCTGCCCATCCGCCTGCCAGCCAGTCTGCCTGCCCGCCCAGCCATCACTTCAAGCCCTCCAGCAGTTATCTCCCCTCGGACCAGCTCTCGACTCATCCCCCCCTCCCCAGTCCAGCACCCTACCTTCCCCACACACCCTCTCCTCAAATAAACCTTTTTCCCTTTGTCCATCTGTGTCTCCTTCTGGGTTCCTTGCTAAGTCGTGACACGTACCCTTGATTTGTAAATAGTATTTCCCATTAAACTGGAAATCATTCCTGGTTAGGTTGAGGTTCAGTAATTCCAAGAGATATGCGTCAGGTCTGGCGGGATCGGGATATCGGGCCAGGATATTTCTAACTCCCGTATGCCCATTTCCGTGTCGATGTTTGTGTATAGACTTTCCACATCCATAGAAAACAAGAAACTGTGCTGGGGTAGATGAAGGGATTTGACTCTTGCCACAAAGTCACCCGTATCCTTAATGTAACTCGGATGTTTGTTGGAGAGCGGGTTCAGATAATGATCAACCAATTGCGCTGTACCGGCGGACTCACTCCCACTGTCGGAGACAATGGGCCTGCCTGGAGGCACTTTGTAGGGTTGAGGCCAGGTCTCCGGGTCCTTGTGAATTTTTGGAAGTAAGTAAAAATACCTAGGGGCGGGGGTGTCTTGCCCCTCAAATAAATAACCTGCTTGTTAGTAATGAATTTCTCTGTCTTCATTTGATGCAGCAAGTCACGAATCAAGATGGCCGTTTCTGGGTAGATCGGTTGAGAAAGTGGTTGGTAATAATTTGCGTCTTGGAGCTGCCGCAAAGCCTCCGTCCACGGAGTCCCTCCTGTCCAAGATCACCACTGCCGACCCCCTTATCCGCTGGTTTAAACACCACATTCGTTAAGGATCTAAGTTCTTTCAAGGCGTCCTCCTCATGTAGGGTTAGATTTGGGGTTTCCCTAGGTACTTGGAGCCTGGCCAAATCCTCCCTATCCTTTTCCACCAAGGAGATGAGGCTAGTAGGCAGTTGGTAGTTCTCAGGCTCCCAAGCTGAAGCTAATCGGAAAGGGGGGGGATTAGGGGCGTTTTCTGAGTTTTCAAAATAGGCCGCTAATTTTAACCGCCTGTGGTAGGCCTGAGTGTGGGCCTTCATCAGCTGTCGCTGGCCTGTACAGATAGTGGATGTTGGAATGAAATTAAGTCCCTTTCTAAGAAGTTGAAGATGATGTTCGGTCAGTTGAAATGTGGAGAGGTTCATCACTGATTTATCCGGTGTTATGTGGGGTCTGATGTTGAGGTGTGGAGGCCAAAAAGGGCTTCAGTGTGCCCACAATGCTATTGCTGTGGCCGGTGTCCAATGGATTCCATCCCCTGCTGTCTTGAAATCCCCCTCTGGCAGTCGCTCAATAAATTTATTGGTATTCTTAATAATCCTGTTGATAGCGTGCAGATTCATCTTGATCTGGGCCGAGAAGGCGTTTGCTGAAGTTAATTCTGGGAATATATTTTTTTCAAACGGGAAGGTTACTTCCGCCGCCCCCAGGAGCCTAGAAATTTCCTTCCTCACCAAGGTAGGGTTCTTTTTGTCTCTGTTATTAATACCAAATGACAAAATGACGACATCCACTCCCGATGAGGGTGGAGTTTTTTATTTTCTGCAGAAGATTAATGGCATGTGCAAACTTCGCCCCTGGGTAGCAGTCGACCTGAGACCCTGTCATTCTTGATTTCTGGAAGTTTAGCAACATTGGGGACCCCCCACAATCAGGCACCTCCTTTCCGGTTTAAGGGGTCCAATGCTGGTTCCTGTTCCCCCTAGGTCGTGCTGGGTGAAATGAGCGGTTTCTGGAGGGGTCGCACTGGAACCTCACCAGATCCCCCATATGGGGGGGATGATGGACCAAGGGATGTCATCAGAAACTTCCACAGGAGGCCCATATGCTACCCTCCTGGGTCTCCTTTGCGGTTGAGGTTCCAGGGCCATTAGGACCTGAGGTGGTCTTGCACTACAGGGGCAACAGGGACAGGGCCACTACACAGAGGTGAACCCGAGGGAGAGGATCCGAGCAAACCCCGATTCCATGACAACCCCTCCCATGATTCCCCCTCCTCCCACTCCCACCAGTCATCCACCGGATCCTCCGGTCCTGACCCCTGCTGGACTCCCAAGAATGAGACTGGTCCTGTGTTGATGTAAAGATGGGATCTCCATGGTATCAAAGACCGGATTTACTGGCAGGGGACTCCGGGTTCGGGTAGCCCTGGGGTCGACAGGGTTGGACTCGGGCACCTCTTCCCCCGTCAGATCGACGGTTGTGTCCCCAGGGTCCTGTGACGGCAGAACCCCTGAGTCATGGGACAGGTTTTTTATCACATCTCCATCCCTCCAGCTCCCCCCAAGGGGCTAAACGTTGGCCCTCCTCTGGCGATGAAACTGAAAGCAGATCCCCAGACGGTGGGGGTGACGCTCCGCCTGTGGGCTCTCCCTCAGGTCAGAGGTCGCAAGCCTGTCCTGACTGGGCCTAAATGGTACGGTGTTCAGGGCTTCTTCCCGGAGAAGATCCGCCATCATGTCCAGAACTTGCTGGACGTGAATTCAATTCGTGCTCTCGAATTGTTCCCCCCTGACCCTAGGAACAGGCTCCCCCGAGCCCGCGGTGGTGGTATCGGCAACCTAGTGTCAGGAGCTGCTCCAGAAGTTTGCTCATGTCCCTGGTCCACCCTAGACCCAAACCTCTTAGCAGGGGGAGCAGACACTGAGGAGAGACCAGTGTTCCCAGTCCTGACCTGACTCACTGGGACTCTGGTACTGGTTTTACTCTGCTACTGCTCTCAGTCTGCTCTCTCTCTCTCTCTCTCTGTTTCTCTCTCTCTCTCATGACATGTTTCAACATTAACGTCTTCTTGCTTGTTGATGGTTTCAACATTTTACAACAATAAAGATTTCATCATGTATGTTATAAAAGTGACATGTCTTTTGACTTCCTTTCTTTGACATATATTATATATTAGGAACATTAGTCAGATTAATGCACAGTAACAAGTCCATTTTCCCCAAAATGACTTTTTAATGGTTTTAAGACTGTAGATATTCTTCTATAGTCGATCCAGTTTGATTTATATCAGTTATCATTGCTAACAACACTGGACTCAATGGTGAGTCACAAAGCTATCTGTTATTACTAACATCTGCCCTTAAAGGAGATCCATGTGTTATGTTCATATGTTCTTAATTTGGACCTAAAATTGATTCAAAATATCTGAATAAAATATCTAAATAATAAAAATGATTTTCAGGATTAGAAATATAAAGCAGGGTGTCATCTGCATAGCGTGATAACTCTTTATATCTCTCTCCTGATTCTCATGGCAATAATGGTCACCACTGCCATCTAATGTTGCCCTAAAGTGGTGTGTGT
>CAMPSB010000276.1:0-18382 GCA_946959425.1 Argyrosomus regius | reverse complement strand
GTTTATCTATCCTGGTGGGGACATTGACCTGAATACACACCAACACCATGGGGACCAAAAACACCGTGGGGACCAAAATCAAGGTCCCCACGGTGCGACCCACTTCAATGAATAGGAAATGACTTTTTAACATGGCTGGTGAAGTTTCCTAAGAAGTCCCCTGCAGGCTGTTTTTTATGACTTTGTGTGTGCTCTATAGCAACCCCAGAGGCCAAACCTGGTATTGCAGTGTTTACGGAAAGTCCCCAGCAGGCTGGTTTTCAGAAATTGTGTGTGTGCTCTACAGCACTGCCAGAGGCCAAACCTGGTATTACAGTGTATGAACTAAGTCCCCAGCAGTACTGGTTTTTCAGCGTGTGAACTATTTATGCTACTTAATGCCATTTTTGTCATTAGAATGTGTTTATTATCCTCATATATACTTTTTGTTACCTGATTATTACATTTTGGGCCTCTTATCTCATGAGAATTTAATAGAGTTCGCTTTTGTTTGCTTATTTGTTTAATTTTTTATGCTTATTACAGTTCTCTTATCTTTGTGCTTTGAATTTTACTGGCAGAGTTGGTGAGGTATTGGGTGGTGGGTTCAGCCCCTAAAAGTTTAACATTTGTGCATTTAGATTAATATAGATCTTGTGGTTATCTTAATTGAATAATTTTCATTTGGCTGTTTACCAGTTCAGGGAGTTAGAGAACGATGCACTATGCAGTCAAGGCTCCTGCTAAGCACTGAATGAGCCAGTGAATGCATTTTTTTAATGAATCTTTTTAATGAATGGATTCTAGTGATTCAGTACAGTCTAAAGAACTGTTTATCCCATCACTAGTAAAGCGGTTCATAAGAAATTACTCAGTTGTGCCAGAAACATAACTATGACCTGTTCAACTGTGTTAAAAGTAACCATATATGCAAGTAATCTCATGTACAAATGTAGGCTATGTGTAGGTTGCCAGACTCTGCAAACAGCATAATTTCAACACACTTAAATACATCAGCTAAATCTTATTTTATGGACTGGAACGTACCTTCCCTTTAAATCAGTGTCTGTTTGTTTAACTCAAAATATGTTCTTTCATTGTAGTGAAACAAGCACTCAGAAAAGAGAATAAAATAAAGACATAAAATAAAGACATAAAATAGAAAATAAATTCTCTTCAGCTTCAACCAATATCTACCTAACTACCCACCGGTGGTGTGACAGACAGCAGCGAGGTGAGCCAGCTGTAAGTTAAAGTAAAAGTTTGTAAGCTATAAGTTAAAGTAATAACCACAAGCTTTCCCCTAGATTTTTTTTCAGCAGCAGTGCTGCTATGTCCGCGTCCATGAGGATACGACGTCGACCCGTATTCATGCGAGTGAGAATAGTTATATATATATTTATATATACAGAGCTCTTCTGTGGTGGAGCTCAGCAGTGGAGCAGCCATTGATGCTCACACATATGCAAGTGGCCAGATGCTCTCCCTGTAGTCTGTTCTCAGGTGAGTCTTATAGAAATACAACAAATACAAATCATGAGGGTGAGGCCAGAAATCAATTAATAATGAATTCTATTAAGATTAACTATATTCAGTGTGGAAAAGTCTCTAGGTCCTGCTCCTCGCACCTCTCCTTGCATCTTTCCTCGCTCCTCTCTTCACTCCTCTCTTTGCATCTCTCCCTGCTCCTCTCTCTGCTCCTTTCCTCACTCCTCTCCCTGCACCACTCCCTGCTCCTCTCTCTGCTCCTTTCCTCACTCCTCTCCCTGCATCACTCTCTGCTCCTTTCCTTGCTCCTCTCCTTGCATCTGTCCCTGCTCCTCTCTTCGTTCCTCTCTCTGCTCCTTTCCTCACTCCTTTCCCTGCATCACTCCCTGATCGTCTCTCTGTTCCTTTCCTCGCTCCTCTCCTCACTCCTCTTTCTGCTCCTCTGGACTCACACAGGTAGTAATGACAAGAGGCTAATTAATGTAGCTAGTGCTACTTAGCAGCTAAAAAAACGTGCTGTTAACATTAGCTTGAGAGGCTGTAGCATTTATTAACTGACAAACTACATTTTCTGCTAATCTCTCTGCTGTTGCTGCTCCGTTCACTTTTACCACTTCACTGTCACTTTCTCTGCTCGCTCACTTGTTGGACACTGCCATAAGGAGCTATGCTACTCTACGTTACGCTAATGTTACGCTACTCACTACTCTAACGTGTTTGAACATTAACTTTTACGTAGATGTCCTTTGAAGAATGAGAAGAGGGTCCGACATGATTTGCTGCGCTAGTTAATGACTCAAAACAAAAAGTCCAGAATAACGTCATGTGTTGTTGTGCTCACCCAAAAAATACTATAGAGCTCTATAGAAAGAAAATGTTTCCTGATACTCAAGATGGCTGGCGACAAGTCCTGGGACACAGCGGTCTCTGCCTGGCTCTGGTCCACCCACGCTAGCAGGAAAACAGTGTAAGAAGTGGTGACTTGATGTGAAAGACGGCTAGTAGAGACTGGCTACAGCTCGGCCATGTCTTCTCCCCTCTCAACATTATTCAAGTTCTAACCCGTGAACTTTCCTGCTCTGAGGTCGCTTCTCTATAGCCGTAAAGCAGAGCTTACTGTTGTGACTCTTAAAGAGTGTGCCTATCAACACTGAATAACAGACTGGCTAGATAACCACTGGGTTACAGTACCAGCACAGCAGCCAGAGATCACTGTCGTGGAAAACAGCTAGCATTTATCTTTTTTAAATCAGTGTGTCATTGTCAGTGTTAGCGGCTAACAGCCAGCAGCTAACAGCTAACATCGGCACTTTTCTTTTAACAAATTAAGCATCCTTAAACAGTCAGAGAATGTAGGCCCCTCTGTCATGCTCACACAGTATTAACAAAGCTAATTTAGCTGTCTCCAAACTCTTTTCACTGTCTATCATTTGCTGTTGTTTCTGATTATCACAGTGTTGAGGGAGACCACGGTTCACTGCAGTTGATTTGCAGATAAAGTTTCAAAAATTATTTAATTATTTCCACAGTACTATAAGGTTTGGGTTAGATTATGATTAGGTTATCAGCTGTACTAGAACACCCCACTAGTGTTCTGCAAAATGCTACTACATAGTGGCCAATAAGTGGATTTTTTCCTGTTTCATTTTAAAATGGGCCATCTTTATACTCAGGAGCTGATGTGCATCACTGAAGCCATTTTGTATGTTTTAGGGCAGCAATGCAGCAACACGACAGAGACAAGATGTGAGGTCTTAAAATTAAAAATTTGTGAAAACTTTTACTCTAAGGGTTTGGGTTAGATTATGAGTTGATAGTGTATGAGCATATCTGCTAGTCAGTTAAAAGTCTTCATTCTGTATGATAAAAACCGTAACAGATATTTTTTTAGCTTTTGTAATGGGTAAGTCAAATGCTGATATTGTACATTAGGCTTTTTTATGTAACGTTGTCTGTTGTAAATATGCCAAGCAGGGACATCAAGTGCTTTAGGCAGGGAGACAAAGAGAGGGAGAGACAGGAGCAGACCAAAAGGTACAGTAAGAGAGAGCAACATATAACAGTAGATATTTAAGATTTAAGATTTCACAAAAAAGGGCAAAAATGGGATTCCTTGCATGTAGTAAGTGTCTTGTGGCATTGTGTGACATTTTGACTTGTTTTTCCTTTTAGGGTGTTCAGAGCAGGGACAGACAGCTGAGAGACACCGCAGTCAGAGGACAGAGCCATTATGATGCAGTGCAGAAGGGAGGTTTTGTGTTTTTATTGCAATTTACCAGGACAAATAAAATAAAGTAAGCATACAGCCCTGGAATTAGATCATAATGCTTTGATTAAAGACTCAAGTCATTTTGTTCAAGAGGAAGAGGGAGAAGTGTTTCTTCTGGGTGGTTAGCCCATGTCTGTCGCTGTCATGTAAGAATCCCCAATCTCTAAAACGTATAACTTTTCATGACTTCAGAAAAATGCCTGTTTTTCTGTGTTCTCAGTCCCTCCCCTCTCCAAGTTTGATGCCTTGCTATTAAATAAAACATCACACATAATTTTAATGATGACTATTCATTAAAATTATTTATTAAATTAAATAATAATAAATTAATTAATGTTAATTAGCTAGGTAATATGGATGCACATCTCAGTAAATAGTATTTTGTAGTAGTAGTAGTAGTAGTAGTAGTAGTAGTAGTAGTAATAAATGAATGATGCAACTGATAATAATAATAATTATAAAAACGGACCAATTTCAATAAGGACCTTACCAGGTTCCCTGGCTCGGTCCTTAATAATATTATCTATAAGGTACAGGTTCTATTCATGGGTCATGGCCCCAGGCAGAATTTTGCTTGGGGCCCCAGGCAGGTCAGGATCGGCTCTGCAAACTATTGTGTGTTTTGATTAGTGCTTATTCCTTTAAATTATTCATTTAGCAATATACATTGTTTCATCCTGCATATGATGAAGCCTATTGATGGTATTCCTTCAAGGACCCTGGGTAACTGAAGGACTTTGTTTAATCACAATAATTCCTCTCTGTGGCTCAGTAAGTCCTATACATTTTATAACATTTTTAACATTCTTTTAATGATCTTTTTGGTTTTTAAGGAGTTTTTTGAATACTCAGAGCCCCCGAGAGCTTGTGACCCTCATAGTGCTCTGTTTAAAGCGATGCATTTTAACCCAATCCTAACCCACACTCTTCAGGCCTTCCTACAAGCATATGTCCTAAGTTGTCAGCAGTATTGCTCAGACAATACTGCTGACAACCTCTGACTCATTTTGGTCACTATTACCACTAAAAACAAACAAACAAACAAGCTTCATTTTATGTACTGGGCCTCCAAAGTGCTCTCTGAAACTAGGCCTGGGCTGGCTTGTGTCCGTGAAATGGGAAAATTAATACTTTTAATTATAGGCTACTATTAATTTAGTCAACAACTTGAGGGTACTAGATATTTGATATATTCCATCTATTGAATATATCAAATATCTAGTACAGCCAAACTAGTAATTATACTGCATCTAGATGATTTATGTCAATAAAAAGCAAAGAAGTTTAGAAAGTACAGTATTTCCCTCTGAAATGTGGTGGATTGTAAGTAGAAAGTTGTATAAAATGGAGATACTGGGAAAGTAGGGGAGCAGTAGTGGAGAAATATTGTGTGGTCCTCTGCCGAGCCTTAATTGATGGCCCATCAGCTTCAAAGACACCGCCGTCTGCACCTGCACCACCAGCAGCAGAGCAGAGCAGAGCAGAGCAGAGCAATGCTCTCTGCACGGTGACCCCGCCCCCTCCCCCTCCCCCTCCCCCACTCATGGCGCGACGGGACACGGCAGCAGCAGCGGAGCGCTTTAACAGAAGAATCTGTTTATTACGGACTCACCACAATAAAAGTCTAACTCAACACCAGCAGCTGGTAAGATTTCAAGTTCTCTTATTCTTGCTTTAATATGTCATGATTTTTAATCGATAGGTTATGATAAACAGCGATATTACTCGTGAATGGAGTAGTTAGCGTAAGCCTGCTAATGCTAAGTGGCTCGTGTTGCTGTGGCTAATACAGTAAGCTACAGGTGTTTATCTGACTGTTCTCTTAACTATAGCCTCCTTTCCTAAGGCCTCTGTTTACAAGCAACCACCTAATTTCCTATGTTATTATTCGCTAATTATTATTCGTATGACTTGATTCAGTTTGCACCATTTATTCAGGGCTGTAAGTTACAGTGTGACAGTTTTGACTGCATATGCTATTAAAGATTTAAAGATTACTCTATGTAAACTAAAATGGGAGTTTTGCTGCGAGCTCCGTCTCTCTGCTCTGTCTGTAGGAGGTGAGGCTGAGCTCCACACATACAACAGACAGGATGAAACGGACTTTAACTTTCACGTTTCACTTTACTCAAGTCCAGTACAGCTCCTTGCTGTCATAAGTGCAACAAAATCTGTAACTGAGATGAAGTACGAGCAATTTTTCAAACAATACAGAGCTCATTATACTGATAGCAGACATTTACTGTATGTAGCGATTGAGTCTAATTAGCTAAGTATCTTAAAATAAGTTTTTTATTAGGCTGACAGCAGCCTGCACCTCCTCTCGACCAGCAGCAGCAGAGGGAGGAGGACAGAGGAGAGGATGCATTTTACCACAGAGCTGTTAACCAGTGTAAAGACCTGCAGCCTTTTTAAACTGTAGTTTGTGTTTGTCTTGCTTATTAATGTAAAGTTTTATCAGTGGCATTATCAGCTGCAGCACTGTGCCACTTTTGAAAGCATATAGAGTAAAAGATCACACAGGACAAATTATTCTTCAAAAGCCTTGTGCTGTGCCCAAGTAGTGACTTTGTTATGAAGTTTCTCCTTGTCTCCTCTCCTTGCTTCCTCCCCTCCTGACATCCTCTCCTCTTCCACTCTTTCATCTAGATGAGAGCTGTGGACCACCTAAAGCAGCAGCAGCTGGGGTCCAGAGCCTGTGCTCTGTCTCAGCAGCTCAAGGTGGCTTTGCCCCCAGAGGAGACTACCCCTACCACCAGTAATATCAACCAGCTGATAGGCATGGACCTGCGCGTTGCCAAGAAGAAGAACAGTGAGGTGAGATGGAGGCCTGCAAATATTCCAATACCTACAAGTCATATTTTAAATAGCAATTAAATAGTCTTTAAACAGTAATATAACAAAAACACAAATGCTATGATCCATGCTTCCTCTCCTCCTGACATCCTCTCCTCTTCCACTCTTTCATCTAGATGAAAGTTGTGGACCACCAGAAGCAGCAGCAGTTGGGGTCCAGAGCCTGTGCTCTGTCTCAGCAGCTCAAGGTGGAGGAGACTACCCCTACCACCAGTAATATCAACCAGCTGATAGGCATGGACCTGCGCGTTGCCAAGAAGAAGAACAGTGAGGTGAGATGTAGTCCTGCAAATATTCCAATACCTACAAGTCATATTTTAAATAGCAATTAAATAGTCTTTAAACAGTAATATAACAAAAACACAAATGCTATGATCCAACAAATGTAGGCTATTTTATTAAAAATATTCAGCAGAATGAACTTGTCAAAAACTTTGCGACCTTAGTTAGCATACAACAATAAAATATAACAAGTAGCCTTTTTTAAAATATTTTATTTAAGGTTTAAAAGAATGAATCTGAAGATTTTTTTAATTGCTCCTACTATGCAGTAGTTCCCACTGTCCCTACATCACTCCTGCAGCTTTTAATGGGAGCGGATGGATCTTCGGCTGTTTAGGCTATTTAAATCTCACAAAACTTAATTTTTTTCACAGACAACTTCAGATGGCTATTCAAACTTACACTGATGGGTTTGTTTAAGGAAGCAGACATGTTTATAAAAGTAGCAGTCACGTGTCAGTCACATGGCTGACCACCATATTCAAAGTCATCTTCCATATCCTCAAAATCATCTAAATATTCAGCCATTATTGAGAAAATACTTACAAGTATGCTACGAAAACATTGTGCCTCTGAGATCATATTACTTGGTTGAATTAATCTACAGGAGCGCTTCAGACTAGCTGTAAATACACTGAGCTTCAGACTAACTGTAAATACACTGAGCTTCAGACTGGCTTCAGACTAACTGTGAATACACTGAGCTTCAGACTGGCTTCAGACTAACTGTGAATACACTGAGCTTCAGACTGGCTTCAGACTAACTGTGAATACACTGAGCTTCAGACTGGCTTCAGACTAACTGTGAATACACTGAGCTTCAGACTGGCTGTGAATATAGTGAGTGAGACTTTCACAAGACTTTGCATGACTTTGTATTACAGCTACTTTTATAAACATGTCTGCTTCCTTGATGTAAACAAACCCATCAGTGTAAGTTTGAATAACCATCTGAAGTTGTCTGTGGTTTTGTAGGATTCATTCTAAAAATAATATACGGTAGTCATGTGGTAAACAGCTTTCAGCTGCAGGTCAGTGGGTCTTTCTTGGACCAGGTAGCTTAATCACAGTGCTGTTTCATTGCACTTTCCTGCTGTGTTAAATGTGTGGTCAGATTGATAGATCGTTTGGTAAAACCTTTTGTCCTACCTGCCATCTCACAAATACTGCAGACCGTATTGTCTATTCTGTCTACATTTTCATGTCTTAACCATTTTAATTTCTCCTGCCATTCTGGTGGTTAAAAGGTTCAAGTTAAAAAAATGTAGTAGCACCTGGTTGGACAGTTAAACATGTTTTATTGGTGAAATTCATTTGATATTGATCAGAAATTCAGTGACATATTGTCACATTAAATGACAATTACATTGGTTAATGTTTAAATGTTCATGAGAAATGAACAGTGGTGAAGAGAAAAGAGCCAGCTGATAGCATAGGAGAGATGGAGCATTTATTTGTGTTTTGAGTTATTTTAAAATTATTAAAGGGATAGTTAAGATTTTTTGACCAAAAAAAACAATGAAAGTATTCAGACCCTCATTTTTTTAAACTAAATGGACGGCACCTGAATGACCTACATGAATGTGACAGCAAAGGGTCTGAATTCTTATGTTCATGTGATATTTCAGATTTTCTTTTTTTAATTAATTTGCAAAAAAATCTAAAATTCTGGGTTTTGGGCTGTTCTTGTGAGGTACTGAGTGGAGATTCATGAGGAAAATTTTGATTTTTTTTTTTTACTTTGATACAAGGCTTCAACATAAGAAATAGTGAAAAATTGAAGAGGGTCTGAATACTTTCATTACCCACTGTATATATTAGTCTTTTTGGTTGTTACACAGCTGGTTCTCCATTTCTTACTTATTATAGTTTATTTACAGTGAAAGCTCAATTTTTATTAATAGTTGTTATTGTATTTATAAGCTCTAGATCTATCTTAACACAATGTAAAAATGGATTATCCTGTAACTGGAAACTGTATTTGAGAGTATGTTTTTGGTAACTCTTTCAGGAAACAAACCAGTGCCCTTCAGACCCAGATGTTCCTCCACTGAAGAGAACTAAGAGTGTCTTTGTAAGTTTGCAGACAAACCAGTGTGTATTTTGAAATCAGTTGTGATGATAAAATTATGAACTATATTATTGTTGATGGGAAAGGAGTAATTGGAAAATTTAAGTGGGAAATATTCTTTAAAAACTTACTAATTGAGTCCCATCTGACTTTTTCTTTTCTAGCTTACAAAGGAAATGCTTGGGATTTCTGAATATCAATCAATGACACGCTTTGAAATAAGTGAGGATGAGTATGTGCTGCGTTCTACATCAGAATCAGAAGCATCGGAGGAAGAACTCAAACTGCTCAAGTCTCCAAGAAACTACAGTTCATCAAATAACTCGGATGTTCTACACTTGAAGAAAGGTTGTGTCAAGCCTGTTAACTGCAGACAGAGCACATCTTCCTCTTCCCAATCCATGGTAGATTGTGAGTTAATGTATCTCTGTTTTCAAGGAGGCTCAAGACCTGTGAAGAAGACGAAACCCATGAAGAGGACACCTACAGAGGAGGACCATGAGTCTGATACCTCATCACAGCCAAGCAAAGGTATTTGACCAATAACCTGTTTCAGTGGGTGTAACAATCCACTTAATACACAATTCATAATTTTTAATTATAAACTTCTTTTAATATAAGAGTGCTTTTACTCTGTCATTTATTGTTTTTTAAGCTGTGCTCTAACTTGTCTAACTTTTACCTCAACTTTCTTTCTTCAATGTCTGCACCAGGGACAGTTTCTTTAATTTTGTTATGTGTTTATATATAATATGATGCAAGATACACGAATCAATATCCTCATCACACCTGGAGAAAAAACTTGAATGTTACAATGCTTACATTCACTCCCATTAGGCCAGCGCCCCGCACACAGGAAGTACATATAGAAAATAATAAAATACCATTTGGAATTGATTTATAATGAATGCTGACAGGTGCTGAGAGACTAAGAGGAGCATCTTGCAAACAAATACTTTTTATTTCATAAATATTTTGCATTTTCTAACTCATTTATGTTTAATATGACTAAAAATGTTTGCCACAAGCTCAACTAAATGGTTTCTCTCCTGTAGGATGTCTCCACAGACCGTCGTTCTAATGAACTCTTCTCCACAATTAAAATAAACTAAAATAAGGCATCATTTTCTCACAGTGCTTACAGACAGTAAAGACTGTTGACAATGTGCGGATTTATTTTTCTTTTTTATTTATTTTTCATAGATTCATCAAGAAAGAAGAGGAAGATGTGGAGCAAGGAAGAAGTCCAAGCTGTGGAACAGAAGCTGATGCACAGCATTAAGACTGGCAAGGTTCCTTGTAAAGCACAGTGTCTTGAATGTATCAATGCGTTTCCAGAGGCACTTAAAGGTAGGACCTGGCTTGCTGTGAAGTCCTATGTGAAAAACCGTATAACCAGTTGGAAGCGGCGGTCTACAAGTTCATGCTAACTGCAAGTTCTCTTGTTTTGTGTTCGAAAGAGAGGCTGTTAATGCAGCTCTTACAAAGTGACCACTGTTTGATCTGTTACAGTTCCTCTAACAGCAGTGATCTGCTCAGATTATTCATTTGCAATTTATATGCAATGCAGTCAATGCAATCATTTATTTAACAGCTGTAGTTAATTTGCACTTTATTTTATACATTTTATTTTATACATAACAGAGAATTTGTACTGTTATGCTCCTACTTTTCAGAGGTTAGCAAATGTTTTAAAAAGTTTGTTTACCCTCACATACTGCTCATATTCTGAGTCATAATTAGTCTCTACACCAATTTACATTCATGCTCTTGTTATGTAATTACTCTACTTTCAGGTAATTGTGGCAGTTACTGATCAACTTTACATGAATCATGAAAGTTTCTGTACATCAGTAATGAGTTTCACACTGTTGCCTGCTGTTAAAAATAAAATGTGACAGATGTTTCATTACACATTTGTGTAGCTTGTTTGTATAGCTCAGTCTATAACTCAGCCTATGGTGTTTTTACACTGGATAGTTTAATTGTGTGTGAACAGCTACTATTAGTAGCTACTACTATTTTACAAAGTTGAACAAATTAAGCAAAGATTGTTTTTGTAACTTGTTCCTTTCCCACAGTAAATAACAAACTAGAACATTTCAGGGAAATTCTGAGTGCCACGGGGGGCTGCTGCCGGGATGAGTACGTGATTTATTTCCAGTGTTCAAAAGTCACCCTGATCATATTCTGGGCGTGTCTGTCTGTCTGTCTGTCTGTCTGTCTGTCTCTCACTCACTCTGGGTCTGTCTATCTGTCTGTCTGTCTGTCTCTCTCACTCACTCTGGGTCTGTCTATCTGTCTGTCTGTCTCTCTCACTCACTCACTCTGGGCCTGTCTGTCTCTCTCTCTCACTCACTCTGGGTCTGTCTGTCTGTCTGTCTCTCTCACTCAGTCACTCTGGGCCTGTCTGTCTGTCTGTCTGTCTGTCTCTCTCACTCACTCACTCTGGGCCTGTCTGTCTCTCTCTCTCACTCACTCTGGGCCTGTCTGTCTGTCTGTCTGTCTGTCTGTCTCTCTCACTCAGTCACTCTGGGCCTGTCTGTCTGTCTGTCTGTCTGTCTCTCTCACTCAGTCACTCTGGGCCTGTCTGTCTGTCTGTCTGTCTGTCTGTCTGTCTGTCTCACTCAGTCACTCTGGGCCTGTCTGTCTGTCTGTCTGTCTGTCTCTCTCACTCAGTCACTCTGGGCCTGTCTGTCTGTCTGTCTGTCTGTCTCTCTCACTCAGTCACTCTGGGCCTGTCTGTCTGTCTGTCTGTCTGTCTGTCTCTCTCTCTCACTCAGTCACTCTGGGCCTGTCTGTCTGTCTGTCTCTCTCACTCAGTCACTCTGGGCCTGTCTGTCTGTCTGTCTCTCTCACTCAGTCACTCTGGGCCTGTCTGTCTGTCTGTCTCTCTCACTCAGTCACTCTGGGCCTGTCTGTCTGTCTGTCTCTCTCACTCAGTCACTCTGGGCCTGTCTGTCTGTCTGTCTCTCTCACTCAGTCACTCTGGGCCTGTCTGTCTGTCTGTCTCACTCACTCAGTCTGGGCCTGTCTGTCTGTCTGTCTGTCTGTCTGTCTGTCTGTCTGTCTGTCTGTCTCACTCACTCACTCACTGTGGGTCTGTCTGTCTGTCTGTCTGTCTCACTCACTCACTCACTCACTATCTCACTCACTGTGGGTCTGTCTGTTTGTCTGTCTGTCTCTCTCACTCACTCTGGGTCTGTCCGTCCATCCGTCTGTCTGTCTGTCTGTCTGTCTGTCTGTCTGTCTGTCTCTCACTCACTCACTCTGGGCCTGGGACAACATACTGTTTGTCCCCCCCGATTGGCGGCACCCGGTACCAACCCGTTTCTTAAGTCCCCATCGTGTTGGTAAATTTCATATGCAATAAGTGAAAATTTTAAAATGTGAAATCTTAACATTTCAAGTGATACATGAAAATCTAAAATTGAAAAAAAAAATTGGGACTTGGAACCATGTCTGTATCTCATTTAGAAAGGGTGGTCCCCAGGAGACACCTTTTTGTCCACTGTCCCCACCGGTCCAGATAAACGAGTATGTGTGTGTGTGTGTGTGTGTGTGTGTGTGTGTGTGTGTGTGTGTTTGAGTGTCTGTTTTTTTTTTTTTAATATTTTTTTAATAAAAAAAAATATAAAAAAAAAATTAAATTAAAAATAAAATTTATTTAAAAAAAGGTAAAAAAAAAGATTAATAGGGGTTTTCATTTGTACTTTTTGTTCTGAGACATGCACAATTTATATCTCACTACCTGCAAGACCTAAATTTGTGTACTCTAGGCTAGCTTTACGACTGCCAGCTTACTGAAATATCATGTGTCATGTTAGTTAGTCAGAGCTGACATGTCTACATATGGTGCCATATTGTGTACAACAACTTGGATAATCAGCTGAAGGTTACCTGTTTGTCCAGGGAGGTAGATTGGTTTATCAGTTTGGATGAATGTCATTGGTTTATAGACTCTGATCATGACTCTCCTGACTTCTGTTGAGTGAAATGTATCACCTCGTACGTCCACCTCAAACTTCTGCACCACTTCCTTCAGAAGTAAAGGAACCTGTGACGGAAAGATTGTTTGTAGACACCAAGAGGACCATTAACAAGTTGGACTGAAAAAAGTCTTCATTTTATCTTTTCTAACTGTTAAACCTAAAATTACAAATAAATGCTGTATTACAAAACCATTTGTCGAGTTATACCATTGTAACTAGATTTATATTTTGTGTTACAAAGTGTGTGGGTGTCCCATTAAGCTCCCATTAAGTTTCCCCAGCTGAGGGAATGTTGTACACACATTTCCAGAGAATGCTGATGGAAATGAGAAAATGAATCAAAGTCCATGGCTAAAACTGACCTTAAATGGAACACAGGTGTGAAACTCTCCACTGGACGTCATCTGGAGGAGGGTTGTGTTCTCCTCTTGAGACATCAAAGTGACAGTCATGACCAAAGTCTCGTTGGGCTGCAGGAGACTTGCACAGAATTTGGTCTCAGCTCCAGCTTCAAGAATCGCAGGAATGGCTACCATGTACTGCCTACAGACAAACACAGACACAAAGCAGACACCTCACTGGATCTAACATGGAAGAAGCTTAAATCTAGAAGTTATTGCATTGATGCCTCGACACAAATTATTATTATTCTGTTAGACAGTACAGGTAAACTTACGGTCCTGCCACTGCTTGACCCACAGACATCCAACTCAAGAAGACACAAAGTGTCCATGTCCACATGTGGATCCCAGGACGACCCATGACTGACTGAGATGAGCCTCAGAGTCAGCAGCTGTTAAATAAACTCTGCTACTAATCTTTTGTCCTTTCACCCATATGACACAAATACACTCATCATTTCTGGGTATCCTGTAAGTCAATCATTTACAGCATAGACAAAGGCAAATCCTGATGCTCAGATGGTTGGCATGAATCAGAATTTAAGCTGTGAAATTATTGTCAAATCTACAGTTTACTTTATTTTATTCCATGTTTTGTGACAGTTTTGTGTCTTCACTGAGATCTGTCCAGACTAATTGGGTAAAAGTTTTGAGATTGATGTTAACACTGCAAGAGGTGTTTCTTAGGGTTTAAATAATAAAGGTAAACCAAACGTTGGCACTAGATGAAAATCCTATCCCCTGGTGCCACATATAAGGTAAGGGAAAAGATGCCTGTCTTTCATTCACAACAGTGTTGCTGTTATCCTGACTGGGCCTTACTGACATCTGAAAATATGTCAGGCAAGAACACCAATATTTTTACTTTCTAACAACTCAACTCTGCTGTTAATAAGTTCATGAATGGATTTAAATCCAGATGGCCTGTAGCTCTGTTCCAGTAGGAAAGTGGTCAAACAGTCTGTTGGAGAGGCCTTCTGTGACCTCTGAGTTCTGCAACAGTGACCTTTAAACTGTGTGGGATGTTTGTTTTTGACAGATAAACAGTGATTATCCTGAGTACACCATTTTCTGGTAAACATACGTGTGGACTGTGTGGTCATCCTGAAATAATGATGACAGGTTTCCAACACACACAATGGCAAGACTCACACATTGGGCCAATATTTGTGCATGCTGTCCTCAAGGACAGAGGCAAGAGACACACCTTTGAGGACCACAATGTAAAATGTAAACACACTGGACAAAGAAAACAGATGAAAGTGGAATGAAGGAGACAACCAGGAACAAACAAACATCAAGGGGACCATTACCAGGATCAGGGTGGACCTCTTGTGCCCTTTGACTGAACAACTGAAGGAGGAACAATAGTCTCTGGGCTGGAGTTTCACTCCTCAGCTGTATATTTGTGTGAAAGAGCATTGTGCTTTATATACCTAGAGCCAGGGCAATTGGTGGAAATGAAGATGAAAAAAGAAAAGAATAATGCTTAGCAGATATAATGTAGGCAAGATTCAAGATTCAGGATGAATGGAACTCACATTTCTCAGCTTTCATGAAGCAATAGCAGCACAATGGCAGTGAGTAGCTCCTCCCAAGTTATATATTACTCATACACTCATTGTCATTGGTCTTCTCTTAATCTTATCTTATACCTAACTGAAATGAATGACTCCTAAAAAAGAGAAACACTTACATAGGATAAATAAACTGACTGATCAACAGTGGAAAAACAGAATTGAACATAAGGCCAGTTTTTAGTGGGACACGTAGATCACTTTATTTTATTGTGCATGAATTTTCACTTATACAGTGTGAACTGTTTGTGCATGTTTACAGAAACAGACATGGAAATACACAAGTTACATACAAGTGTCTTTAATAAAATTCAGGCATCACTCTTCAAGCTGCAAAAGAAAGAAAAGAAATTACCATCTACACGAGATGATTGTGTAATTGGACTTGAATTTAATTTTAATTTTATGTTTTAGGTGTTTCAGCCATTAAATGACTTTTGTAAGAAAGGTGGTAATGCTTCTGTGTCTTTTCATAGATTGTTACCTGCAACACAAGGGAAAGTGTATTCTGTCTCAGCCTGGTCACCTGAGGGGGAAAACAGAGCGATAGAAGAGAAATAAAAAGAGAAGAGTAAAACTTTCTTAATGTGTTCAACAGTCTAACACATTAAAAACATGTAGCACTAAATTACAATTATGATCACTGTGAGTTTCTTGTACAGCTCTACTAAGGAGCAGTTTGTCAGTGTGTCTTACTTGTCTGGTAGTAGTCATAGATCTTGACCACGGCTGGCTTCAGGTTCTGCACTGGGAGCTCCTGTATGAGCTCTAAGCTGTGGTTGATGGGTATGTCCTTTGGTAACTGTTGAAAGAAAAACAGATGAAGTGATCAGTAAGAAACCAAGAGAGCATTATCTGATGTTCCTCAATGTGAATTCCTCTTACCCCCCGTAGGTACACGAGGACATGATCTTCCTTTTGTTCAACGCGATCCACCAGCAGGGCACCTTTGAGCTGTGAAGAAACAAGAATCAGCTGGGTCGTTCATGAACAACAGAGGGAAAATATTCCATTTCCATTTAGGATTAAGTTACTGTAATAACTCACCCTCTTCAAAGACTCTGGGTCTGGGACAAATCCAGAGAGCATTTTGATGTCCAGGATCACCATGTTTGTACTGGTCTCCTTCCCACTATATCTGAAATTCAACCATAAAAATGTGATGTTACTCACACGTTCTTTGTAGTTCTAATGGTTGTATGGAGACACGCTTTTTAATATGAGCCATCAGAAAGGCTTTGTCTACAGTGAAGCTATGTTTGAGCTGACTATTTACTGCAAAGTTGAAAACATTTCCCATCCACAGAAAGTGACTAAGTCCAAGCTGGTTGATACAAAGGATCATTTGTTCAGATTTTCAGTATTCTTCTGTCATTGCTGTAACATGGATCTAGTTGTTGATGATTACTTACAGGGACTGCAGCTTCAGAGAGAGTTTGGGTCTGTGAGATGTGTTAGTGCAGTTGGCCTCTGGTTTGACCTTCACACTGAAGCTTGTGACATCAGTCGGAGTTGGGATGTTATAGTGAAGAGAAATCTGAAAAAGAGGTACACAAGGAAGGTTTAATGTTGATAAAAGTAATAGTAGCATTTATCCACAAGGCAGAGCTGCCTTCTGTCTCTCCTTCTTTGTGCCCTGGCAATGAAGCCTTTGACTTCATTGCTTTAAAGAAAAATGTTGCCATTGAGCATGTTTCACTTTATTCTGATGACACTTTCTTATTTATACCTCATCTTGTCTTAAAACTCCTGGAAAAATATACATACATGATTAACCTACAAAAGAATGAACTATTTTTCAAACTGAAGTAAGATGTTCGGTGATGGGACCTGTTGGCTTCCTCCTTGGGTGGGATATATATTTCCTTCTTTTCTAAACCCATTTCTCCCTTATCTATTTTTAACAAAATCATGTTAATAATAATTTCATTAAACATAGCATACTACAGGAACCTGTAAAATTGGAGGTATATCTATACGTTCTGTATTACATTAGGGCATAATTATATGAGTGTAGTGTTATGTTTGTGGAGGTGTATGCATATCAGATAGAAACAGGAAGAGATGCAGTGACTACTGACCTGCACTGAAGCACATGCGGTACCCTTCACCTCCAGGCTGTGTTTTCCTGTCACATCCTTCAGCAGCTCCTCCTGGTAGAGCAGTTTGTTGTTCTGATTTACATCAAATGTCAGCTGGCTACTGGGAGACTGGACTGTCACTGTGCTTGAACCCTCCGGACTGAACACCAGAGTGGAGTAGAGAGCCAGAGCCTGAAGAGCCACCACTGTATCCTACAACACACCAAATAACTAACACTTAATATCCTTGAATTTATACAAATGGAAACTTTTACTTTTGTTTACCAATGGGTTCACATGTTGGAAATGTCTTTAATCAATTTCTCTAGGGTATTGATTATAGAAATCAGTTGACAGAAATGGCTGCTTGTAGGGTAAGACAAGGTGGTGTGGTTGAATCACCAACATTAAAGAAGAATATTGTCCAGCTTTACACTGTTTGGGCTGTACCTGTGTGGAGGAGAAGCCTCCATAATAGTTCTGCTGTCCTGTGAGCCATCTGACGATGCGGGCGGCATAGCCCAGGTCTTCAGTAGTAGGAGAGGCACTGAGTTTGGCCAACATCACGTAGGAGCTGATCTCCACAGACAGAGAAGCTGATGTTTCTGTTGCTGCCTGAGACCAGTGAAGCAAACCTCCTACAAACAGACCAGCAGGCACAAAGTGAGCTACATTCACATTAATGAAGCCAGAGTGACTACCTTTGAGGATGACCCACCTTGGCTTATTGAAACTGTGTCTAGGTGCTGCAGAAGATGGGCACGGGTCTCCATGTCTCCTGCCAGGGTGAAGACGTACGCCATCAGAGCTGTGGTGTAGGTGTTGCTGAGGTCACTGATGGACTCTTTGAGGCAAGACAGGCTCTTCTTCACCACTGGAGCCTATAACAGATAAATAGAACACATTACCCTAAACTACATAGTTAGAAGGCTGTTGTGGATTTTTACTTTTGTGGCTTTAACTATTTTCACCACCATCTTGAAGTAAATGTGCTCTACTCCAATTATAAAATGTCTGTTTGTTTACAATACAATGACTTTGATATTTAAACCTGATGTGTGATATAAATTAAATGATTAAACTAAACTAATATCAATATCTGCAAACTGGGAAGAGATAAAAGAGGAGACAATGCAGAACAATAATGTACCTTCATCAAAAAAACCTACCAACTTCTTTTGCTGTTCTTATCGCCTGTGTAAAAAGCAGTTTACAGTTCAGACAGCATGAGGTATTTGTACTGCAAGGAGTCAAACTTACGGACACATTCATCTCCAAGAAGGCAGCAGTGATGTAAGCGCTGAGAGTCACTTCATCGGACACACCACCCTGTAGAGAGGAAGCATCATACAGACATTATCATCACTGTACCTCCAACACCTCCAA